>DWLO01001967.1:0-13557 GCA_018245335.1 Dalla quadristriga | reverse complement strand
GGCAAACCAGCAGTGTTGGCATTTATAAACCTTCGAAACATGGTGCCCAAGTAGGGACTCCGAAGATGAATTGCCACTCCAAGAGTTGAAAGGCCATTAGATCTAGAGTAGCTAACATTAGCAGCATAGCGTGTATGTGTAGCTTCTCTAGATCTAATGGCCTCACAACTCTTGGAGTGGCATTTCATCTTCGGAGTCCCTACTTTGGCATCATGTTTCGAAGGCTTATAACTGCCAATACTGCTGGTTTGCCGATTTTTAGTATTTGCTGAGTTCATTTGCTTAGCTGCCACTGTATTGCAGACTTCCTTTTTTTGAATTGAGTTTGGATTCTGTGATATTAAGTTGTGAATTTCTTTTATCAACTTTTGTGTCTCACTGCCTGCTTCTGGTAAACTGGTACTTTTATTTTTAGAATCTTGTGTCGCACATATTGGCTCTTTTGAATTTTTAGCGCATGCAGTGCAAGTTAAACTAGGACTTGGTACTACAAATCCATTTTGCATGCAGTTTATTGGACAAAACGGAAGAATAGGGTAACAACAAGAGTTTGAAAAAGGTGGCATAAAGGGTTTCAAAGGACATTGCGCGAAGCTATTGTTGGTATTAAAACTGTCGGTTTTTATTTGGTGCTGTGGTTCTGTTATGTTTTGTGCATCCGATTGAGCTGATGTGTTTGATTTCTCACTATGTGATGATTCTTTCTTTATCTCCTGCAAGAAGTTTTGTAGAATGCCTTTAATTTCACTAAGGGTCTTATCTGTCTTGTCTGCAGACACATCTGTGGTATTTGTGTTTAGCGTTATGTTATTGTCATGTACCCCAGCCTGTTTATTCACACAGAATTGATACTGTCCACTACTTATTGCCGTCCCTACATCTTCATTACAAGGTTTTGGAGTACTTGGGATTTGTAAGTTTAGCATCCTTTGTCCATTTCTGTTATGACTGAAAACTTCTGATGACATTTTACTAAAATTACCATCATTTTGTTCTAGTGTCTTTCGTTGCGATCTTGTCGGATGTCTTATGGGTTGTTTCAGAGGCAGTATACTGTCGTCGTCATTTTCAGGGTGAAGTTGGGCTTGAAGATTTAACCGTGGTCTGTGAGTTCGGGGGGACGGTGGCACTTCCCTGTATTTATCATACATTGGCATGTTATCTTCCACAAATTTTTGCCTAGTTTTGGGACTAGATTTCTCTTTAACCGGAACAACATCATACATCGCAGAATCATTGTAGATGTTTTCTAATTGTTTTTTGTAATTAGTGTGACGACCTGGCTTCCTAGAACTATAAAGTCGCGTATCGCAGATGCTTCTCATTGCACTTAGGTCATTACTACACATGTATCTAGAGTGCCTCTGTCGTCTGTGTTCTTGGTGACAGCATGAACATAAGTCACTCCCTTGTATTGTGTCGCCAATGGGAATTTCTTGATCTCGACAGACTGGTGCAGAAAACTGGCTGAAGTCTGACTCTCGCCTTCCAAACAATTTGACTGGTCTATATTGTCGTTTGATTATGTCTGCTATGAAGTCTTGATCAAGTTCACAATGATAATTATTTCTATGACTTTTATTTTTACTTTCTCTACAGTTTTGTTCTATAAAATTATGGTTTTGTTGTACTAACCCATTACACGTTTTTAAGTTATCCATCTTATTTCGTCTCTTATGACGATGTGTTTCTGACAACCCAGCTTCTGGTTGATGCCTATCAATTTTGGTATCATAGAAGGAATGAAAGCTATCCTTGATGCAAGTAGCTGGTAATTTCTCTAACGTCGCGTGATTCTTACGACACCGCGAAGTTTTCTCATATTCCTGTATTGAATCTAATCTGTCATAACGTTTATTTCTGGTTTTGGTTTTATAATTATAGAAATAGTTTGGTTCTGGCATTGTATTTTCGGACATTTTAGTCTCATCTTCATCGTCACAAAGACTTACTTTAGATGTAATTTTTTTATAGATCGACTTACTGCACCGATCTTGTGACGTTTTATATAAAACCTTTGCTTCTGGATCTCTAAATGATTTAGTATTACTAACAGAAGATTTTTTCGGGTCTAAATTGTCCTGCAGTTTGGTCGATAACGAGCTGACTGTAGCATTCCTCAAATTATATTCAACACAAGCCAGGTCTTGGCAGTGCTTGCTGACGGTGTTCAGTTGTTGTTCAATACCATCTATTTTATGCCTTAAGTCAAAAACGGCCACAGATACGGCAGAGTTAGTTTTGGTATTTGGCTGGGATGGTGAACCTGCAAAATTAAATAATTAGTGATTACTACTTACGTAAAAATTATGCAAATTGAAACTAAGCAGTGAAGTCAGTAAGAGTCTAATAGACATTTTATTTTCTTATTTTAAAAGCAAAGTCTTTTTAAGTAAGTACGCGGTTATACTCATGTTGATTTATCGGGACCGCCCGACTAGTGCACGATGGGCGTTAGTTTGGTAACTCCTGAATAATTCCAACGTATTGGACCGAAACTAGTCGGGCGATCCTGATAAATCAACGTCAGTATAGCCGCGTACCCACAGCTGAGGAGGCCTGGAGCGTACTACAAAACGCTGCTCCAATGCGGATTGGTGGGGGGTAGTGCCCAACCCGAGTGTCGGACGTTTTATGGGCCGCCCGAAGACCTCCAACAAGGCTTAACGACTGTTATATGACGATAAAAATCGGGACCGACGGCTTAATGTGCCCTCCAGATCACGACAGCACTCAAGAAATTTTGCCACTAGTCACCCATTCAACTGCCAGCCAGCTGCAAATTACTTAACGCAAAGCGATGCGAAGTATCGCATTCATATGATTTTTCGTGCAAATTTGAACCTTAAAGATTCAAAGGTCGGCGCAATCAATCGCTTTGCGTTACGAAATAACCTGCGGAATCGGTGCGTCTTAACATTCTCAATCAATTACGATTGTCACTCGCCGTTCCACTACGAGCTTCAGCTCTCGTCTTGCTTAATTTACCTAAAGCTCGTCGCACAAAGTCCTTGATAGCTCGGTAGCGCCGCTTGGCGCGAGGTGAGATGCGACGACGCGTTGCACGCAGGTTCATCACCCGTCCTCACGACAAACGAAGACCTAAGATATACACAAATGACGGACTAGTAAAAAAGGACTCGTGTCGGAACTGAAGTACCGTACGATGGCTGCGTAATTTGAGGGATGCCAGATGTTCGGCATGCTTTGATGTAAGTGTGTGCGTGAGGCGTGTGTAGGTACGAATTGATCGGCACAGTCAGGTTGCTTCACTTCCGATGTCGGTGACGCGGGGTCCGTCTTTTTTTTACTAGACCGTGATTAAAATACTAAAAATGGCTAGAGCCAGTCAATACTGTGTGTTAAGATAGTTAGTCAGCGTTATTAAAAGATATGTGAAAGGTTGAATAAGACGAAGTAATGAACAACGTCTTGAGCCGGAGTGGTTGGTCGTGCCGGCCCTTGACATTGGCCGCTACCGTCGCGACTGTCGCGAGCAATAAGCGTTGTGTTTCTGCGCATAATATTCGGGTTTATTTTTACTATGGAGAGCACGCGACTTTGCCCGTGAGATATTTCGAAAAACAGAAAATTTTTAATAGAGAAAACGGGTACGAACACTAAGGGCTATAACTACAAAAACGCTTGAGATATTGAGATAAAACAAAGCCTATGCTGTAAGTTATGGCACCCTCTACAATCTCTGAAAATTTCATCGAAAATCCGTTCAGGGATTTATTCGACTTTTCTAGATTAGCCTGTTCGCGACACAAAAACGCAGACAGACAAACAGACAGGCAGCCAAACATTCTAAAAATGGTTGATTATGGTTAGGTGTCATAAAAATCGCATGTGCCGTTTAATTTTTGTCGCATGTAACCCTAAACTAAAACTTAAAAATAACACTATTTAATCTAGTTTGTGACAAATATCATGGAATTCAATAAAAATATGAATATGACTTCAAATGCCTTGAAACAGCACGGAAAATTCGGGAGTGCAAATGTCAGGCAAAACGTTAAGATCGGAGGAGGCCTGGAATTCCAACCCCAAGCCCCCGAAGCGGGGCGCAGTATTGCAACAATTTGAGTACTACGCTCTCTCGGCTCAAAGCTCTTGCGGAGACGGCGTAGAGCGGGATGACATCTAGTAAAAGTGCAATTTTAGTAGTGGTACCAATTTTAAATTTCATAACCCCCGACGATATATTTATCTTAATCTTAACTGCAATTACTCGAGTTTGGCATCACAGCAGCTCACGTTAGTGCGGCCCTTCAATGGATAAGCTCCAAATATATACACTCCACTCCATTACAGAATTCCCTGTGTTGCAGGTGGCGGACACAAAGAAAACAACACAATTTAACGCCCAAGACCCGAGTACAAGCAGTTATCTGCCAAATATATGTCTGCCCCGACCGGGGATCAAACCCGTTACCCGCAGCTCGTCAGTCAGGGTCCCTAACCACGGAATCATTAGATTAGGTTTCAAAGAGGTTACGTTTCACTAACCGGTATTATAGCATGGTGTTTTCAAATGTAGTATCGACTTCATTGTTCACGATAATTTCCATGTTTGCTCCACCGAAAGAATAATTTCTAATTGATTGCACTTAAAATTATAATGGATTTGATTTCTAAAATACAAATAAGACTTTTGACTTTTAAATTTCATTTATAAGTGTCACGGTCATCACTGTTTGTCAAATAAAAAAGGAAGACCTTTTATAAAACAAAATTAAAAGTACATATCAACATTATTTCAGGTGTTTCCCTGCGTTTCAAGTAGGCATGCCTACGTAAAATTACAATACAAAACTTTCGTGCTGAGCTTTTAGCTTAGTTTTAACCTTGAAACTAACGGAGAGCTTCAATACAAACCATCTTCCCCTCTTTAAGTATATTGCTGTGTATAAGGTGGTGTATATTGGTGGTGGTGTATATTGGTAATTTTATAATTTTTTACTGGGAGGTCAAATGCCTATTTTATCGGTTTAAACCTCAGGATTGTCGGCATACTCATGCTAATAGGTACTAATTTTATCTCCGGCCATTGTCGGTATAGAGTGATTTTCAATTGAAATGACAAATTCCAATTTCGATGGTTTTTAATTTTTTTAGGTAGTTACGTGGGAAATCGGGTCCTTAGAGTACCTTTGTTTCTTACCTATTGCAGAGTTAGGTTCTATTCAAGGTGGAATTATACGATTTTAAAATGTTTTCAGCGTTAAAAGGACTTTATTTCGATGCTCGAATTTTGTAAATCCAAACTTTGAAACATAGTGTATATTGTAATGAAAAGATATTTATAGACTGGTTACGGGAATTGTCAATTGAGTAAATACGTCGGTGGCTTTTTTTTAAATCCCTACATAAAATGTTGAAAAGCAAAATTCAGTGTTAAAGCTAATCCAGTTTGCCAGTACAACTTTTATCACTCGGCTTGTTACAAAATTGCAGTTAAAACAGTTTATCTGCCTTCCAGGTCGTCGTAAACAAATTATTTACTAAAATTCTGCTGCTGGCATAAATAAAACTAGCTCCACAGATAACTGGCGAATTTGCTTTTATTCACAGTTCGTTATTCATTGTTTGCCTTCCCGGTATATAAATACGAACTTATCGCGCTACCTTAACAGTGCAATAGATGTAGTCGCGCAGTCGGCGACGGAGCCACCCGCGGTCGCCCGTATGCCCGGGCAGCAGGGTCGCGATCGGCGCGCAGGCCGCGGGGCGCGCGGCAGCGCCGCCGGGTGTACGGGTCGCATCCGAGCGATCGCAACTCGCTCCATTGGAAGTCGGGAGAAGGAGGTCAGTGTGCGCGGGAAGTGGGTCAGGGCGGATGCACCGCGGTGCTCGGCGGCGTTCGGCGGCGATCGGGCGCGCTCGGCAGCGCAGGCGCGCGACGCCCATCGATCGCCGCCCACGCGGCGCAGCGCTCAAGTGCTCCGCGAGTCGCGACGCGAGTCCCGGGCTGTGCCCTCGAAGATGGCGGCGTGAGCGCGCGCCCGCGGCCTCCGGCGGTCATGCCGCGATGGCCAGAGAGGTAACCGCGTCGCGACCGGCGCCCCCGCGCGCTCTTACGTAATCGGTGGTCACTGACACGCCCGGAAACATGGTTATTATCCCCGCTCGAGCCCGCGCCGCCCCGCCCCACCGCGCCGCCGAGTGTTACGCCGCGACGTCGGCCGCCGCCCCGGGTCGGCGGCGGAGCCCCGGCGCGGCCGCGGGGGCGGGCGCAGCCCGCGGGCCCGCCGAGCGGACCGCGGTGCCGCAGCCGGCGTCCCGCTCGCGCACGCCTCGTCCCAGCTGCGCACGTCTCTCTCCCTCTGCCGTAGCCGCTGCACATGCAACCTGCATTATTCAAAATCTGTGCCAGATCACACGGTGTCCTTATGTGATGTATTTTACGAAGCCACCCCTGAGTATCGATCACGTTATGCGTCCGTGGTTAACTTTGAACTCGGTTCCGTTTTACTGCTAGATATCAGCTACGTTCAAAGATAGGTTTAGATTTCGCAGGATTATATGAAGTTTTCATTTTATTGGAGACTGTTACTTACTGAAAATTACTTAAAAATACCACGTAGAATGGCAACGTTATGCCATTGCATTCTCTGCATTTTTATTCTGACTCACACGACACAATAATGCACATAGCTGTGCTTGCGATCCATGATGTCTACCTAAAATTCAGTGAAAAATATTTATTAGTAAAATTACTAGGCTTAGTATGGGATATTATAGAATCCCAGTGATATAGTGCTACAATGTTATATGAGCACACGAGGAGAGGCCCCGCGCCGAGCCCGCAGCGGCGGCAGCGAGGCCCGCGTGGCCCGCGAGGCCCGCGAGGCCCGCGAGGCCCGCGAGGCGCAGCCAGCGCCCGCAGCGGATATTCTCGGGCATTGCCACTCGCCGTCCCACACAACACAGCCACGAATCTTAAAAACGTTCTATTTCTGAACGTAATGCTTGCTTTTAAATTTCGTTTTACTGTGTGTAAATTGGAGTTCCAATCGCGGAACCCCTCGTAATTTAATACACATTCAGTTAATACTGTCTCCTCTTTCTTCGAGGTGAGTCACGGTGGACGCCAGCTCCCCGTTATTCTGAATATCATGGTCAGAAGTCAGTGCCAAGCGGAGTTATATTCATCCAGAATTGGTCATCGTGTCATGTCTTTGCATGTTATTCAAATCGAATAAAATTTACGTTTCGTCTCATAAAAAGAGAAAAATCATTCACTAACTAAATCCACCTTTATTGTAAACTCAGGTAACTATAATAGGTTGACTCAATAACTTCCAAGGATAGTAATAGGTAGATACTGGGATAGACTTGGAACTAGCTCCGTCATCCTAGGCCGTCGTAGGTTGGTGAACAGAAATTAAGAATAGATTGAAGAATTTATCAGTCTCTTTATCAGTATCATTGATCTTTGATACAAATTGTATCTTCGATACAATTAATTTAACCCCTAATGCTAACAATATGGCTAAAGGTACGTACTTACATAATTTGATGTTTTGTTCTACTTTTTGAATACATGCTATGGCGTTGGAATGGAGCTATCCCCATTATTGATCAGGAGATCTGGAACGCCCGCAGAAGATACGAATCTTGCCTTAGGACCATCCTAACATTTAAACGTTCTATAGCGTTTATCGGTGCTGTGATTATAACAAAAAGCCTACACCAATATGACCTATTTAATTTGCACTCCTGAAAAGCTGGTTCTCGCTGTGTTGGTTGTGTTAGGTTTGCCAGGTCTTGAAGCTCCTATGCGTGAGACGGTTACCGCAGAGCCCTTTGAAGCCTACGACTTCCCGCTGCCATCTTCAGGCCGTCGGTGAACTTGGTCGGGAGACGCCCTATGCTCTTATCGAGAAGTTGTGGCCATTTAAGAACCTTTTTACCTTATCTCTATGCTATTAGTAATTGAAGGACACGGATTGTGAATTTAAAATATGTAATCTTCTTTACTTTACATAATTTGCATGTCATGTTAACAGATATCCCTTTTAAACGTGCTGTTGAGCTGGTATTTACCAAATCCCGAAAATAATTAAAGAAAGCAAAAAGGTCAAGTGTGAGTAGGACTTCAGGGTTCCATAGTATTAATAGGAAATGTAATGACAGGGGGTCTCATTTTATTTTTCCCGTAAATTATGATTGAGGCCATAAGCCCTGTGTATATAAATAAAGTGGTTTTTTTTTAAATTCTAGCTTGGATAGTTCCGGAGATAAGCTAATGCTCAATTACAGTGTATTTTCTTTGATAATCTGTGAAATTAGATGTAGGTTTGTTTTTTAAGTGTTCAAATTTTCTCGCCAAATTATGTTGAAAGGCAAATTGAAACTCCCAATAATTCATTTATATACATACCCTATTCGTCCGTGATTGGCTCACCTAACTTTGTTCCATAAATGTACCAAATTTTAACTATTTTTGTCCAGGACACGCGAGTGATAAGTTCCGATATTTTCAAAGGACGTACGGATCCCTAAAATGGTACCTAAAAGGGTACCTCATTAAAAATGTATCTAAACACTACGCTAAGCGGAAATCCATACCAAATTTCGACGGATGGTGTGATTTAAGAATAGAGATAGAGATCGAGATATAAAATATGTTGGGAAAATGTGAATTTTTTTTTTAAACAAACTTTAAAGCCACACAGAAGTTATCCTGCCGTTCATGACTAGCCGTTGCCCGCGACATCATACCTGTGGAGTTTACATCACACGATACATACGAGTATATACAAACTCGACCTCTTTATAATTTTAGAATTGATTTCTGATATAGGTATCTTTGATTAAAAGAAATATAAAGTTCAAGTATAATTTAGTTCATAATCGCCGTATATTTTGTTATTTTCTTGTTATTTGTTGTCGCATTTGTGCTTTTCAAGTTAAGGATGGAATATGCTATTTATATGACACGTCAACATAATTAAACATTTTAGGAATTTTTGTCTGTTTGTTTGCGTTTTTTTGATCGCGAATAGACACCGAGGCCACTCGACAGATTTTGATGACATTTCCAGGGATTGTAGAAGGTACACTCACTTACCGCATAGGCTTTGTTTTATCTCAATATCTCAAACGGTTAGTTAAAGACGTATCTGTACCCCTTTTCATGGCTTAAAACTTTCCGTATTTCGAGATAACACGCAGGCGAAGTCGCGAGCACTCTCTAGTTCGAAATAAATGATAATTGACGCCGTTGCCTGTGCGTAAATCCGCGCATTGTAAACTCTAGTAGGATTGCAATAATGTCAAAATAAATAAATAAAACAATACCTATTTACATAATCCATCACGCGGCTCAGGTACAACCTACTTCAATTTACCTAATTCAAGAATATTTGTAATAGTAAACAGCCACAGCAAACTTTTCATGCATCTATTTGTCGTCTCTATTTTTTACGTTGGCACTCTCGGCCCGCTTTTAGAAAACACTGCTTTGCAAGTCAACCTTGGAGTGAGACGTATTCGCCAAGGTTAACTGCTGAGGTCAATTCTACAACCCAACTTGAATGTCTTTTTCTGATAATAATAAAAAAATGTTAAAAATGACGAATACTACGTCGGTACATGCTGGTAATATAGATCGTGTACTTTTCATGGTAGGTACCTACTTCAAATCTACGAGAAAAAGCGTAAAAAATCTTAAATGAATCTTGAAGGCAACTTTCATAGAATAAAACTGCATAGTCAGATTTAAAAATATACTTTCTTTGGCTTCACCTCATTCCAAACTTTATGATTTTGAATAAAAAAACACATCATTTACGCACAAACCTATTCTGGCAAACAAAGTCACGCGATAAACTAAGAAAAGGTTGATTTTTGTCATTTTCTTTGAAGTATAGAATACGTCTTTTTGTGCACGCAAAGCTGCCACAGCATTAATAAATAAAGAATTAATTAATTCCCCATGCTTTGCCACATAAGTCCCTATGTATATGTATAGTAAAAATTTATAAAATACATTATAATTTACTATTAACAGCGCAAGGATGCAAGCACGGTACCGATTCATTCTTTCTATCATGTAGGCAAGGATTATTTTGTTGCCGACTCCACTATCCGGTAAAATTTAATAATGATTACCCCAGTAAAAGCTTTATATTCGACCTAGACAATTCTGCACACACACAGACACACTAAAAGTGAACGATACAATTTTGTGATTTAATTAATTGAAATTGTGTTGTCATCATAATTATGATATAACGCTTTCAAACTAATCACAACTTTGGTAGGTACTTTGTTTCAGATTTAATTTAGTTATCAGTAGTTTATTTTTTTAATATTATTGTATAGCCTAATTTTGACCTTTAAATACAATAATGTTGGAAATATTAAAATATGTATTAATCACAACTGCATATCTATAACTAGATTGTCCTACGACTCCGCGCAAAAGATCGCACAATATTAAATTTATTATTGTACGCTCGAAAATGGTAAACTGTTTTTTAACAGTACCTAGATTATAATTGTAACTTTTCCATTTAAAACGGTCATCGATAAATAAATATTTCTAAGTATGAAAACTTTATTTAGAACCGACTTTATGTTATATGAAGCTCGAGCAAGACCAACCGGTTTCCTTAAACTATTTTTAGTACGCGCTATCATACGAATGAGAGGTCTCCCTAAGGGTTGCTTGTATCGATCTTCCGCGCGGAGTCGCAGGACAATCTAGTTATAGATATGCAGTTGTGATTAGTTTGAAAGCGCCAGTAGCCGAGCATTTTCCAATTGCACAAGTTGGTGCTAGCCGGCGCTTTATGGAGAGCGCGAAGTGGGATTACGACGTCTAGTCCTGCCAGACAACATCGTAAATGCGGTTTAGCGCAGTTTTATTCAGATGAAAGTTATCTGTGGGAGTTCGCCTTTTATAACGCCTGGCTATAAACATTATACTGATCAAAAAGATCCTTGTTAGGTTTCTCGATGTATCTTGGGCCTACCCAAGGTCCTAATTTAGTCCTAGCTAAGGAATGAAAGTTTGTATATGTACGGGACACGACGTACCTACCTATAGTATTGTACGTATTGTAGGTCATTGCAGCTCTTGCACTTTGCGCTTACGTGTATTTACTCAAAGCATGCATTAAAATATCAGTGTCCCCCGTACCCCATACAGTAAACAGTACAGTAAAGCGATCTATACGCGGGCAGAGCTGCGGGTAACATCTAGTCTGAAATAATCAAAAGCTAATGAGTATCCATCTCCCGCCGCGGCTCGGAACGCGGTGAGAAATTTAATTTCCCTTATCAACGTTTCTTTTTAATGGCCGCGTATCTTTGTATCTCCAGATTATTTCTCAGACACTCAGTGGGGCTCTGACAAGAACCTGGGCCCTTTACGTAATGCTTGCTGGAGACAGCTCCAAGATTTAGGTCAAGCGATCTTTTAGGCACTGGCTGAAATGCACTACACCCTGATTGCTATGTCCACGATTTAATTCGTTTTTCGCGGTACCGTTACAGGACTTGGCAGTCTTATGAACTTAAGAAGGTTTTTGCCAACGGTTTTTGTAATACAGTATAAATATTTTCTATATTTTAACCCAGCCAACTGACGCTTTCAATGTGTATTTTGTAACAGCTAAATGTGTTTTCTATATTATAAGCATTCAGTATTGCATCTTATCTGATCCGGTGGCCATAATTGGAATTATTATTGATGTTTGATTATTTGCTTATTTTCTTTTGAACCGATCGTCCAAGGGTGTCTAATAGAGACGCCGTCAACTGTTAGTCAACGGGTCATTGGTTTTTAACCGAGACATCAGCAAATGTTTTGACCTACGACACAATGACATAGCTGGCATCTAGCTTTAACGGCTAGCTGATAAATTTTAGATTGTACTAGCTGTTACCCGCGACAGCGTCCGCGTTGAATTTATGTTAAGATGAATTTATAGCTGAAATAAAATAAATAAAGTTAATAGATAAAAACATGCCCCTATATGAATAAAACGTTATGTAAAAATTTCAAAACGATCGGTGCTTTATAAGATTTGCGATTTTAACTACATAGATTAGCTAATTTAAATCATGTGTTGTGGTGTAGCACCTCAATACAATGACTCTATTATAAATACCGCAAAAGCGTCCTAAAAGCGGTCTTAGCACCGGGGTACAGCGGGAATACCTCGAGTCCCGAAATTCCCGAAACGAAGAGCAAGGCCGCCGCGAGAGAATACCCTGACTGACTGACTGTCACGCTTGTCTTGCCCCGCCATAATTGGAGCAGGTTCGTCTAATTACGAGCCAGCGGGAATGTGACCGGCGCGCGAGGCCTCCCTCCGAATTCCTCCAGGGCGTTTGACAGGAGAGGAGGGTGCCACTTTGATTCTAGTAGGCAACGGCCTGCTTCCTGCTTCCTGCTTCCTGAAATTGTTATTTAGAGGTTGTTTATTTACTAGGGAGAGCTCGCAACTTCGCCCGCGTGCAATCTGTGAAACAGAACAGACGCTAAGGTTTATAACTAAAAAACCGTTTGATATAACCGCAACACAGGGAATCCTAGTGCGGGGTGTGAGTGTGTAAGCGTTTATTTCATTTATTTATATTGAGATAAAACAAAGCCTATGCGGTTTGATAGTGTTTCCTCTACAATACCTGGAAATGTTATCAAAACCCGCTTAGCGGTTTCGGAGCCGATTTGCGACAAAAATGGTGTCAAATGTGGATGTCTGGAAGAAATCGATGCCTAGCGAAGTATTAAGTATTTTTTGTGTTATCCATTGTATTTTTTTTATGGTGTACAATAAAGAATAAAATAATAATAATAAAATTAAATTTTCAGACAGACAGACCGACAAAAATTCTAAATACAGTTAACACTCCAATTTTGTTTATTTGTAAGATTTACGCTTTATTGTATTTCTACAATAGGCGGACTTAATGCCCGAAGGCAATCTCTACCAGTCAACCCTTGGCGACGATGAAATGATGCGGTAGGCGTTATAAAAGTTACATAGATTTATAGATGAAAATGCTAAACTAACTAACTAAAAATGCTATTCACATTGCGTAAAAAAAAGATAAAATATAAGTGTAACTTTAAATCTATACTTATGTTCGAACAATTTTAGCCCTTATTCAATATAATTTCCTGTATATTTAAGTAGCCTTATAGGTGGTATAGGTGGTATATATTATAGGTACGATAAAATTATCTTTCCTACCTGCCGGTAAATAAAAATGAGAGTAAAAAGCTAACGGGTACTTGAGTTCTACGAAGCGTATACACTCTGCGGTGGCGTAGCGGTGATGCATTTTAACGTCAAACGTCGAGAATTTTTACTAAACTTGATAAGCCAAGACGGGTAATACGTATGCAAATGTATTTATAGGTAAGCCATTCTCAAGTGTTGAGTAGAAGTTTTATGTATGTTTTCCTTTCGTTCAAAACGCTGAGTTACCGAAAACGCTCAGCTTTATAAGCGTTTATTAGTTTTGCTTCCCTTTCGCGAGCACATTCTAACATTTTCATAGTCTCGTCTTGCGTTACACAACTAACCCCCT
>DWLO01001966.1:0-13558 GCA_018245335.1 Dalla quadristriga | reverse complement strand
TATTAATTAAAATTTCTATTAACATTCAACATTAAAAGATCACCCTTAAATTTTTAGTTTCAATTTGATTTATTTATTTATTTAAAAGAATAAGTTAAAAAGTATTTCAAACAGCTAAATCAAAACACCAGTGAGATTAGTAAATTTATTTAAAGATTTTTTAAACGTAAATGGACTTTTGTGGGTCAATTGAATTCTATGCCAAACAATTCATTTGGCGGTAATTGAGCTTGCTTGCGGCTTGCGGGGGAAGCATCAAAACCAGGAACTTTCTATCCATTTTCTTTTGTTTTTTTTTAGCAAACTTTCTTATTTCTTTATTCTTATAATTGGCATTTGAGACATTGAACGTTGGTAACTAAAAAGGTAGCGACGGGTTGAAAAGCGTAGGAAGTAATGAGGCGGCAGATGGCGCGCGGGTCTCGGGCGCGACCGCAAACGTCTCCGTCCGGCGACGATCGCATTGAACCGCGCACATGCTATTGAAACCTTAAGAATGGTATTATGCATCCACCCATCAGTTTTTAAAAAGAGGGGGTTGTTAATCATAGTCACCGTGCTTGGCCGTTGCTACTCGTGACCGCAGTGGATGTTTATATTACACAGATAGACGCTGCTGCCCGTCTCCTGGATCTGATCGTCGTCGCTTCTAACGAACCTTCCTGGATGTGTGTGGGAAAGGATGCTATTCTACCCGGCATCACGCGGGGGGTCTTAAGCATTGCAAATGTATAATAATGAAAACGACGAGAGTAAAGAAAACCTTAAAAAAATGAAATGAGGAACAACAGAACTGTCGATACAATTAATTAAGACCACCTCTTTTCGTGTCAGTTTTAGGTGAACAAAGTGAAGATCATGTTAAATTATTGAACTATTGCTGCTGCTGCAACCCACAGGGGCCCACTGCAGTGCACAAGTCTCTCCTCACAACTGAGGAGGCCTGGAGCATGCTCCGGGGCCGAAGGCTTAACGTGCCCTCCGAAGAATGGAAGCGCTCAAGAAAGTTTACCACTAGCGGTCTCCCACCCAAATGCCGGCCGGAACCGGTACGGCTTAACATTCTCAATCATTGCGATCGACACTCGCCGAACTGAACTATTATTAAACGTAAACTATTATTACACGCGTACCTACCCTGCCTAGATGATTAAATAATAATTTGAAGTCACAATTCATCGTCATCATTACTTCCCATCACCGGCCCATTACTGAGCACAAAGATGTGAAGGGTTAGGCCATAGTGGAAAACTCTCAGGGATGCAGAGTAATAATGTTACAATTAGTGTTAATGTTTTAATAACCTTACAAATAAGGAACACATAATTTCTTCAATACGCTTTTATGCTGTCAAAATTGTAGCGAACAAGTTGAGCTTGAAACTTTCTGCATAACGTCGTTTCATTTTTTACCACAATTATATCGCTAAAACATTTAGTCACGGAGGCGGGTAATAAAGACATGTAAAATTACACGTTAAGAAATACTTAACGAATAAATTGAATAAGAAAATATTATACACATACACACACACAAAGTTGGTACAATGGGTACTAATCCAAGTGTACAAAGTAATTTCAAAATAAATTGTTGAACCAGTTACCTGTTGTTCAAACAACATCACATGGATATGTTACTAATCTCGTGACTCGTGAGACCAGAGACGCCCTTTCTCTATCTAGTCAAGTCATTAGTCTATCTAGTCAACCGTCGTCAAATAGATTAGGTACTACTTCCCTCACTGATGAGAACAGCTGGTTAATTGTGTAACTGAAGCCGATAGCGATACTCTCGGTACAAAAGGTTAAGGTATACCTACCTTAACCCACTCTTTGTACTTTGCACTCTTTGCACGTGGTAATTTGCACGTTGAAGGCTCGTCAACCTTTGAAAACATTATGAGCAGCTCTAGCAGTAGTTAGTCATACAAAAACTAGGGATTTTATGATGTGATTAGAATAGCAAACGGGCATGCAGTCCCACCATCCAATGCCGCCCATAGACATCTGTGACAAGATTCGAATAGGACGGTTCGAAGATCTATTAGTTAATTAGTCCTGGAAGTATTAGATGTTAATAGGAATTTTAGTTAGTTAGTATTGGTTAGGTTAGGCTAGGTTAGGTTAGTGGAGAACAAATAGCAAAGATAATTCAAATTACAAAAAATTAACAAAAAACGTATAACAAAACGATACCTCATAATTAGATAGGTACAGAAAACTTCGCAGGTCTACAATTTTCTAGCTTTCCTACCGTATTTTTATGTCCGATAATATGCTGTCTCAAAATACAAACAACAATAGGCCAATACGTCTGCTAATGTGACAAAATTACCCTCATTATTGATGGGAACACGAGAATAATGCTTTGTCGCAGTCGGCGGCTCGGCATAACAGCTGGGGACAAACTGCTCGCGACCGCGTTTCTGCCATTCTCTATGCCTTTTTGACTTTGATTTATGGATTTTTTATGCTTCATTCACCCGTCACGGATACTATATAGATATTGTATTCCAGAAGACCCATAGAGTTTTCAATCGAATCAAATTTTGTAACTACAACGAAAGCATTAAAGTGCACATTCGGTTGAGCAAAGGTTTAGACTGTAGCAAATATGACTGAGTTCAAAATTTTTCGCATTAGCGCCTGAGCAGAGTATCGCTACATCATCTGTTAATAGTAGGGGACGACAAGAGTTTTTATTCCATTTTCACAGTAATTTATTTTTGTAAGGGCACAATAACATTATTGTATAGTTCGATTTTAAAGCAAATATGGACAAGTTTGGAGGGAGTGCCAGGGACACGGTTCACACCCTCTTTAGATAATATTAATATAGCTGAAAATAATTAGTTAAGTACAGGTTTTTGCGTTTTATAACGTTATGACTACTTCCTAATCCTCGCAGTTTGCCACGCATAAAGTTTATGGGTTGAATTTAGGAAAATCATTACTTACGTTAGATTCCTTATGAGACGTGGGCGTCAAATAACCCACATAATACATACGTAATGTCATGTAGCTATGCTTGCAAGGTGTGATTATTGACTGATTTAAAGATATCCGGAATAATCCGGATTATTAAGAGGTTTCTTTTAAATATATACAAAAACAACGATCGCAAATAAGTATAAATAGTAATAAAAATATATTTAGGTCCTAGTACCCTTAATGATTATGTGACCCGTAAATTGTTTAAGATAGATTCGGTTTGAATGCTGGTTTGTAGAAACAGCTAACACTCGAGGTGTCGCCAGCCAATTACGATTAGGAGTGCTTAAAACATAGTACATAAAACATGGTACAAAACTTAATGCATTGTACGTGTCCGATGTTTCTTAAGGCCACGGTGCCCACGTAGGTACCAACAGATTGTTGGTCTTTATTTAAAAAAAATAGGTTATAGATACGTAACTGTTTCGAATAAGTTCTTAAACTGAATGCAAACCAAAACTTTTGTAACAATATATGCTTTGAACTCCAATATTGTTTACTCAGCAATAATCGGCATCTTCTTTACACCACACACAAAAGCATCAGGTATTGACGCAAACATTTGAAGTCAAACGTGGAATCCCATTTATCATAGCGTATCACAAAACCGAGAATGCCTCCTTGCATCCCGCAAGATATAATAAAACCAATAAAATCGCATTTGCAACATTTCCAAGCCGAGGTGAAAATTACGGGGACAAAAGTCATTGCGTAGATTCGAGCGGCATTGTTCGGGTGAACGATGACAAAGGGTAGGTTGCTTCAGTAGCCGACAATGCGGCGGCAAGCGAGAGGGGCAATTTGTCAAAATCGACAATACTGCTCGACATATTGACCATTATTTATGGAGCGCTGTAACGCGCGGCCACGGTTTTATGGCGGGAACGATTGAGCATCGTGTAGTACACGATGACGGTGCACTGACTTTGTTGAAAGTGTTCGATAACTTGGATTGCTATCTGCGAACTGGGTGACGTACAAGCTGTACTCAATTCGACCTATTCCATCTATCGCTACCTAGATAGATCTAGGGATACATGAAACATCTATCCCTACTAGGGGGGATACAAAGAGAATAGAT
Organism: Dalla quadristriga; assembly: GCA_018245335.1. Classification (NCBI taxonomy): domain Eukaryota; kingdom Metazoa; phylum Arthropoda; class Insecta; order Lepidoptera; family Hesperiidae; genus Dalla; species Dalla quadristriga. The sequence continues at coordinate 9,484 of DWLO01001966.1, read as the reverse complement.
ATAGAAAACAATTCAAAAATATATTCCACCAATCCCTACCGCATAGTTATAAAAACTAGACTAAAACATATCATCGCACTTAAAACGTTTCAATGCTATGATGATGTTGACTGATGACTCATAAGATAAATATAAATACGAGATATTTATTAACTGCTAGTTTATTTTATCATCATCCGATTACTACTAAACTTGTTATGGTTGACGTACAAAAAACATGAACATTTGTCCACAATCGCTCGATCTCTGCGGTCCTTCGTCCGTGCGATTACTTTAGCTAAATTCCACCAATGGACTTATATAAGCTCCAAGTTGTTTGTTTACGACCACGATTTACAAATTTACTGTTAATTAAATCTCTTCAAACTTATGGTGCTTAGGGCAATGATGCACAAAAAGCATGACGAAAGTGCTGGACTATTGTAGGGATTTTTGTGTATCAATGAGAGGTAGGTACAACAATCGTCGAGGCGGGTCTGCGCCGCCCTCTCAGCGACTCCGCAGCTGCCACCAGTGTCAAGGTTCCCGTCAGCACCACGCGACCGTAGCTCGATGATGAGATATTAGGATTATTTACCAGTTATTTTATTATGAGTTTATCATTTAAGCACACGCTAGCGATCTAGTTCACGAAAGCTACCTTTGTATGGAAAGAGAGCACCTCTAGCTACAACTTAGAATAACCATCATGTTACGTTTGCATTTAGCTCGGTAAGACAAATTTCTAGACATTGAGAAAGTCGTAACTTAATTATGGTTAAGCTTAATTATTATTGTACTATGCGGAGACGCAATAAGATGTAAAAGAGTACGAGTAGCTATCCTTTAATGCAGTAAGTACGATAGAGCGCTTACATTGCAACCTCATAATAGCCCTACATGTGCACCACCGCCCCTCTTGCTAGTAGTGGTGCTAGTTACTTGCCGGTTTTTTCTGCAGTTACCTACGTTTAAACCGAAACTTTAGGTTATAGTTTATAAGAACTGCAACAGATGTCTCTCTTTTTTATTTATTTGTCTCTGTCCCAGTTCCCAAAAGATACAATAATGGCAAATACATCCCATAAGTTATAGGTAGAGATAAACAAATTCCAACACTATTCTGGCAGTGGTAAGCAACAATTGGCAAGGCGTTTGAGCGACGCCCCGTCCGCCCTCTGCCCGCCCTGGTTAGCACGCGCTCCGCTACCGCACTATGCTTTGTCGTGGAATAACAAACTAACTGTTCCTCGCTGCTTCGCTTGCGTTAAATATAATTTTTCCACATAACTAGGTTGAAAGGCAAATAAGGTTTTTTTTAAAATAAAGTTTGTAAAACTACTCACACTACGATTATAGAAGTTAGTATTTGTCCCATTCGAAGCTGGTAACATCTGTGAGCATCGCGACGCTTCTGCGTGGCTGTCACTGAGGACGGTGATGGTCGCCTCTTGTAAAAGTGTATATCGGCGCCAACTCGGATATCTCGGCGCTGTACGGAGACAAGTTGACTTAGCTGGTAAGTCGTTGCAACGGCCCATACTTAGATGAGAGCAGTACTCCATATGTCGCTACTATGGTCTTGTACAAAATTAGCTCGACGTCGCGAGAACTTAAATGCGATACGATTTAGGATTTGGTGTATAAGTTTTAAAGAAAAAAATTACTATCGATACAATGTATCGACAATTATTTCCTGCCATAGCGCAGTGGGTGCACGGGTAAATATAAAATACCTGTGCACCCACTAAGTCTAGTGAGTAAGCCAGTGAGAGTCATGCACCGATCTCTAACTTTGGTATTTAATTGCTACAGTTATCTCGTCTATTGTTACTTGTCTAAGATAATAAAATAGTAATTTCATGTGTAACAATTAAGACCTGTGTAAAATAATGAATTGAGGGGACTTTGAACAACAGAATTACTATCAGAATGCATTTTGACAGTACTTAATAAACATAATATCCCGGGATATACATTTTGTCCTAAGTACTTACTGAATGAATAACTTTGTATTGAAATACCATTCTCCAATTTTATCGTAATAGGTGAATAGCTTAGGAAAATAACACAAACACGTACTTATCAACTAAACAACATAATAATATCACACATAGTTTTATAATTCTATAATTAACACATTTTTTTATTGAAAAGACTTTGTCGGTGAGCGACCACATCGACCCATTAAGGATGAACAATAAATTAAAAAATAACATTAATTGATACACAATACTTTATAAAACTCAAAGGTTGGCATCTATGTACCTACCTACTAAGTACTATACTAGTTATTTCATGGTAAAACTAGACTTTGAAAATTCGTTTTCGTATACAATCATTCATCCTCTATCGAACACTCTTAGGAAATAAATTTTGAAAATGACTATGTTCTTTTCCAGGCTTCACAGCTCCACAGTGATAGCCTGTTGTTATGAAATTTGGTGTGGCGTCAGAATCCGTTTAGTAGATATGGCGCGATTCAGTAACAAACATACATCCATGCATCGATCCTCAAAGACTTCCACATTTATAACATTAGTGAAATTATCATTCGCCATGTTCTGTCACAGTATCTATCACTATCAGCCGTTGCATGTCCCACTACAATTAAGTTCCGCTCCAGTACAGCACAGTGGGCACAAAACGTATCCGAGGGCGGGGCTACCAGTAGCGATGCGATGGGAGCCTTTTTTCGCCATCTACGATTAATGTAGGGCCCCATTGTACACCGTAAGCAAGAAACTTACTAATTAATACAAACACATGCTTCGTAATAAGCGGTGCGCCAATATTTTATGCACAATGCAAAGAAAAGCGTGTAGGAAATTAGTATTAAATGAAAGTTTTAAGGTGTAGGTAAGTATGCAATGTGTCAATAATGTATGCGGTACAAATATTTCGTGTAATCTACTTCTTCGTCTTTTTCATATAAATAGGTAGGTACGTAAACAAAGCTATAGAAACTAGAATCGCGTGCAGAAATAAGTACGAGTATTATGGCTAGTTATTTTTGATGTACTGTTTAAGTTGGTAAAATTTTGATACCTATTCGTCTCGAAAATGGACTCCTTATTAAATTATTTTTGAGTATAATCACATTTTTAGGGGATTTAAATATCAAACCTACTACCTACTCTTACGGTACGACGACTTTACTACTCGTAGTAATACTAGTATTCATTACTACGTATTACCTTCTACTAGTCGTAAAAACAAATAAAGTTTTTTTTAAATTAGTAAAAGGTAATAAGAACCGTTTATTTTCGCAGTTGTTCAAAATCATCATCCACTTATTCTTGTTTAAAATATTGCCAAATTACTTTACTTTCCGTACAAACTATTTATTTACGTTGTACCTAAGGATATTAACGCGCAATGTCTTCTTGTACCTATATCGCGAACTATCTCGAACCCTAAGACCTTAGCTCAGCCAACGCCATCTATTTTTAATATATTGAAAAGCTCTTCGCGAGTGCGCCATCTCTTAGGCAATAGCAATACTACTGCACCATACACATTAATTATTGTGTTAAAACAATCTCGTGCACTTAGTTGTTACGAGTATTAGTTATTACCATTACGTACCATAAATTACTGCCATTACTTAGCAGTTTAATGATTATCTGACTTCTAAAAGAGTGTCTAAATTCAGTCAACACAAAATATATGTAATTAAATCACTCGATTTAACGGCAAAAGATTTCTTGGGAGGAAACCTAAGTAATAATAATAATATACTAGTCGATTTCGGCTATGGCGACTAAACATGGTGTAAAGATTCTAAGCGTGTTGAGTGGGTTTTAATGTGACTGATGTACAATACAATACAATACTCTTTATTGTACACCAAAAATAAGGACACAAAGTACAGTAACATAAATACAGTGACATCTCTTCCAGACAACCTTTAGATACTTGAACAATAAAAAAGAATGAATTAAAAACTTTAACGTCGATCGGCGTCGCTAAAGTTCAAATTGTAAGTATAATCTATTCCGACTATAAACACATAGGTACCTCTAAGTTAATATGGAAAAAAAACTAAAACGTTATTGAAAATCGTCATAGAAAAGGTACCCAAAAATCGTATTCGGTTGGTTAAAATTAAAGTATCAACATTAAAAACTGTCATTCACGTCGTTAAAAGGACTCGTTTCAGAAATATGTTAATTATATTACAATTTTCGTCAAATTTGTGTCAATTTAGTATAATAAAATAGAGTTTTATGGCCCATTTCTTTTGATGCGGTCTCTTGCAAGGTGTAATTATCAAAAAAAAGTGATTCGTTGAATCCCTTAATCAAAATTATGAGTCCTACAATATCGCATTTTAAACGTATTTATTATAGTTCTTGTACGATTGAGGTTGTAAAAATACAGTTATTATTATGCTCAACTGATGTTAACAACAGGCATTTTGCAATTAAGAATTAATTTACTTAATTAAAATTATTTAATAAAAGTAAAACTTAAATTAAAATATAAAGTAAATTGACATTATATTATTGCAAAAAGCGTTCTTACGCAATTAGTCATGTTAAGATTACGCATAATTAAACTATTTGATGCACTCGAATTGATAATAATTAATCCGCTTTGAAGTTGATCGCAGGTCCGTCCCCCGGGACGGGCCCTTTGGGCATCGCGCAGGGGAGGCACCGGAGCCTACATGTGCTGGATGGCTTTAGAGGGGGTTTTAGTAACAATTTCTTATAGCCCGGTCTCTTCCCCCCTAGAGGTCGGGTATATTTGAAGATTTCCCCCCCGTTACAAAAAAAAGGTCAAAGTTACCGCTGCCCCAATTTTCAAAATATCTTCTTCCTATTCATTCTGGACGCTACCAATTTTAATTTTCATTATGTAAAGCTAAAACACCTAACCTAGCGTCAAGCTACACAAACATGCATGTTTGCCAGCCCAGCGTAAAGCGTAATGGCAATTTATTAATGCTCTTATTGTAAAATTCGGCTAGATGCGATGCAACTAACTTGTCAGCGACATTTTGGGCAACGGGAATCCCTTGGGTATCGATTTTTTTTCGGGCCAAGAAGTGGTTTAAAATTTATAATAAGTAGAAATCAGTTGGAGGTAGATTCGGTCAGTACGGTTGAAGGCAGAGCACATAAAGTCCTAACTCTTGCAGCTTTGAGACCGTCTGTTGGGCAGTGTGTGCTCGCGCGTTGCTGTGTAACAGCAGTTGGGACGAGGGCACGGGTTTACAAAACTAGCTCAAGCCAAAAGTTAACGTTTAAAATCGACAAAAAAAAATAAGTAGGTCAAATATAAAGTCAGTACGAAGGAACGTTACATTGTTTTTCCTGAGGAGAATAATAGAAACACAAACAACAATAAAACCACATATTTTGTTTACTTGTCCCCTTTACCAAAGAATGGAAACAGTATTATTGCGACTAGAAGCTATAATCTTGGACTCGCCTATTATGCAAAGAAAACACCAGTTAGGACAATAAAAATTGCCGCCATTGCTTTGTGGAAAATGAAAACCGATTACGACTGTCCTGCACAACTTTAGGCCCGCTTTGGGCTTTATTTTATTATACAAGTACCTACTTATGGTTATCATAGTGCATGAGCCGAGGTTAAGCTTCAAAGAGCACTTTCGTGTTATTTTCGAGGCCATTATAATGTACTTCTACTAGCTAGGGATTGATAGTCATAGGTATGGTTGTAGTGTAGGTCAACGTAACTTTCCCCCTGATTTAATAGTGATAATACCCCAATTTCATGTCATTGAGATTTGAGAACCACTAAAGTTTTGATTTGTTTATCTAGTCCATACAAACTTATATGCTACAGACTGCCCGTCTGCTTAGTTTTTGAGCTCTAATTTACAGCAAAAATGGCACTGATATAACATGATAAGTATAAATGTCACTGAATGTAATTTAAAGTATACAAAACCTAGAGCGGAAGATGCATTTCATACAAATAGCGAAGCTACGATGAAACTTGAGAACCTCTGATGTTTTGTGTCTATTGCCTACATAGGTACGACATGCAGCCTGTATTTTTGATGCACAAACCGGCACTGTTGTGACATTTTCTATGCGACCGTATGTAATTTAAAATACACAAATGATTGGACTCGGTTACTTTAATAGCTGTCCTTCAATGCAGAGCTTTTGTTCGTAAACGTTAGGTACGTTATTCACCTGAGTGCATTAAATAAACTGAAAGTTTAATCATTTTCATACTTCAAGTGGGTACATATCCTTTATACAACTTTGAACTGTTTACTGGATCGTTCCAAAGTATCTACGTTATAATCTGTCTGCAATTACTTTAATAATTTATAATGTATTGTATATGTAAAAATAGGACAAATAAGCGTCTAATGCATATTTTTTTATAGTATTACATTAAGAATATACCTATGTATACCACTAAGATGAATGCATAATGTAGTGATCCAACATAAGGTGTCTTTTCTTATTAGACACGAGCGCAAGGATAGTTTTTTAGTCTTTGGGAAAAGTGTTTATCTAAATTAACGTCTAAATGTATCTATGTAAAATAAACTTATTTGTACTCTGGAATAAATGAACTATGACTAGGTATTATGAAATTATTTAAGAGTTTTCCAACTACTAATGTTATTTATTTAAGTAGGTATACCCAAAGTTAAGTGTTGGAAATATTGAGTTTTAAAGGTTTGAAACTTTCAAACTCAGAATACAGAATTTATTCTGAGCTTTCAAAATTACATCTCTTTTATTGTTCTGGTTAGCAATAGTACTAGATAATGATTAGGTAATGGCTTAGTTATAGCCGCTTGAAATCAAAAATCTAAGCTATTAGCTTTTTCTGTTTGTATGGAAAAGGACTATCACGTTTGCCATCGTGATTCAATAATTATGTACATTTCAGACACAATTTTATTTTCATATACTAATGACACTCTCACATTCAGCAAATTACACTTTTCATCACAGTTTTCAAAAGTGTCCCTGGACTTATACAATCATTGAAAATGTTAGAATTTGCGAGAGAGAGAGATGCGAAATGAGACAGTTCTCTTAAAAACCGAAGTTATTTGAAGGAGCTGGTTCTTCTTTAACTTTACTTACCTTCTTTAAAAAATGTAGACTCGTCCTTAAAAGCGGCTCTGACAATCTCTCTTTTTAATATCAACTTGCCTCCTCGCAAAAATTAAAGTACATTCTTAGGGCACGTCATATTACTTTTGACACTTACTTTTTTTTTTAACAAATACGAAAGAAAGAACGTGCGAATGGAGCCATTTGGTGGTAAGTTGTCAATATCGCCTATGGACACTGGCAAACTAGAGGAACCTCAAACGTGCTGCCCCTAAAGAAGAAAATGTGAAATATGCCGTCTGTCTATGAAGTATCGTATATGTGTATCATCAAGTTGTATCACTGCTGAAAATTAAATCCCTATATCATATAATTTTATGAAATACGACTAATATAGATTCACGGAGAGTAATGTGATATTTTGTGAGAACCCATTTGATCATAAACCCCTAATACTTACCCATAAGCTTAGGTAATTAATCTCGTTTTATATCCTAAATACTGTAGAATACTGCAGTATTACCTAGTGAGTAAAATAGTAGTACCTATCAGCAACTATGTAGATACGACTCTTATGTCGCTTTACTATAGTACAGCACGCAACAACGATTTTCAACATTTATATCAAACAAAAATATTTTTCCTGGCATGGTCATTCAAAAAGATTAGACGTTTGCAGCTTCGGGCTACGTTTAAATCGAACCATCATCGGTATCGATATCCGGGACTTGATGACATAATGGCACCTCGCGGCGTCGCTCGCTGACAACAGCGGGATGTCTGTTGCAGATTAATTTGCCTTGGACGACGCAGTCCTTTCGCCAATGATATACTTCTAAAGCGCAAGGCACGCCGCGAACTAAGCTAACTTAGTTTAGCTTAACCCAATAGGGTCGAAATCTTTCATACATGAGTTTATACTGCGAACTAAGCTAAGTGTATGTAAAGATGCTGTGACTACGTGAACTAAGCTATGCTAATTAAGTTTCATACGCGGTGTGGCCTACGCTTAATCGTGGTGCCTTTCCAGAAGGATCTTTCAACACTAGTCTTCTTCAATGTTGAATTTTAAGACAATAGAACAGAATTATTAATAGGTCGGTGTAGTTCCTTCAATGAAAGGTTTATGTGTCTATAGAAGCTGTACAAGGTTTTGAGTTGAGATTGGTGTGGGTTTATCCCAACCCAACATCCTGGACATATTTTCAGGTTGACTATCCATAATCCTGCATTTGAGCCTGCATGCATAGCCTAGTCTAGGTTAACAAATTATTTTAACATCGCAATAAAATAGTTGGGCGCCTGGCCTAGCTTACTAACTTAATAATCTACTATTACACTACTGAAAGGCGCGTATTATCGTTTTAAATTTAGCTTAATTTACATTGGTCTACCAGTAAGTATAACAACATAACCTATAGAGATCTCGCATTTCAGTTCAGTTGTGTAAACCGTTATCTACCTCTTCAGTCACGAAGCAAATCTGGGTTGAAATAACCGCCAGGTGCTTTGCAAACCGCCGCCGCGCCGGAGGGGTGAAATCAAAATCGAATGCCTTTAAAAAGCACAATTGAACTTGGTAGTTACCCAACGGCTATAAGGGAATTGACAGGGCAATTTTGTTTAAGACTGGGTTTTCCCAATATTTCCGCTCACTATACATACTTATTATGTTTTTATTTAAATACCGGAGTCCTCTAGAACTCCATCCAGTACAAAATATATAGTATATTTGTATTGTATAGGTTTGTAAAACTACACATAACTGGTTATACTTATTTATATTTGACTTATGACTCTTGCATGCTCTTTCATTTTTTAGTCACACATCTCCGTCATTCCTACTTGTGCCCTGCAGTGGACTGTTGGTAATGTTTTCCCGTATTTTTTTTCATAATAATCAGGATCTTGATGACAGCTTCATAGAGGAAAGTAGAAAGGTTCCTAGATAATTCTAGCTTATACGGAGTCAATAAAAATAAATCTATACCTACTATACAGGATGGATTTTCGAGACGGCGCAGGTACCATAACCGTTGTAGCTACGGGAAAAGCCTCTGAGGAGAACAAACTTAACTTTCAGAAATATTTAAACCTGCATTCGCATATTTTGTAAAAATTTACAGTCAGCAAAAAATTTTCAGTTTCCACAAAATCTTTTTTGGATGCCAATCAATCCTATTTCTTATAAGGATCAAAATACTCATCTGGACAAACTGAGCTGAGAGTACTTTTAAGGTCAGAAATCACGAAAAACTTTTCCTATACATTTTGTAGGAAAGGTGACTGTTAATTCAAACACTTTTTTTTTTTTATTCGCTGGGAAATGCGTTTACGCATCCCTCCCGCGCCTGTAATTACTCAGGAGGGTATGTGGGACTCGTCGGCATGCCGGAATACCCACTAAAACCCAGCGGCACCATCAGCGTCAATTGGGACGCCAC
>DWLO01001965.1:0-13559 GCA_018245335.1 Dalla quadristriga | reverse complement strand
ATGCGGTTTGGTGGATGTATTAGTGGCCAACCCCTATTGTCAGAAGTTGTAGCATAACCAAAACAGTATATTGTTTATACATTTTAAAACTTACATTTTTTTATTATTTTTACGCAATAGTATGTTAGAATAAGTCCGCTAACACTAAGTTTCAATTTCAATTCGGAACCTCATTTCATATAATGTATATGTAACAAATATGGTTTTAAAAAACAAGCTTCTAAACACGGTGGGATTGTCTTGATTAGCTGTGGCATTGATGTGATCCGGGTCCGTGATCAAACCTTGATCATCACCTAGAGACTATCTTATTCAGTTGAAACAAGGGCCAGATCAGCTCCATGGTACACATGGTATGGCATTGATATCGTAATAACATAAGTATGCCAAATTTCAAAGAGCTCTAAATTTGACTTTGAACCAAAAGATATACGAAGAAAGAAAATTAAATAAAAGCTTGTAAAATAAATTATGTCAAATGATTATTGTTTAGCGTAATAAGATATTGAAGGCTTCTTATTAAGTTGGTAGATAGATAAAATACTAAGGTATTTACGGCGGTACAATCCGATATTCGTTAAGAAAAGTTGTCTTATTGCGCACGGCATATCTATTTCAAAAACCTCATCTACTTCAGTTGTTTGTATTCCGGCGTAATTAGAATAAAGTGGAATAGAATAGAATACAATTAGTATCGTTTGTCTTTAACTGAAAAACTATTGTAATTTTTATTGTTAAAAATTAGCAGATACCTAAGTAAACTTCATTAATAAGAGTTAGGGCCTTGAATTCTTGCGCCAAGTTATCTTGGCAGTGACCCGGGCGATACACGGGGATACTGATCTTCGGTGGGAGCAACTGGCACCCCCTTATTTCCACTATTGAGTTTTATTTGTTTTGCGATAGGACCCTCTAGCTAGACGCTTCGCATCTCATTTTAACGTTTCGGTAGACTTTTGAAAAATGTTTTTCGTTATTATTGGTGCCAAATGACATTACGGACATTTTAGACCAATTTAAATTTCATATACCTAGTTTTTGATAGAAAAAATTGCGAAAACAATTCGTAATTTTTCCTTCTTCCGTTTTAATAGTTCCTTATTCAAATGTAGTTAAAATACACATATCACTATCATCACGGTTCATGTCAAATTTGTAATTCAATAGATTTGTGATTAAATAGTAAATTCCTTCTAAGTACCTATGTCACATTCTAAAATGTATTGAGTAGCGTTACAATGTCCCAAAAACTTGGTATCACAAATGTCTTTCAATGCATATACATTTAAGTTTTGCAATAATTTTCTTACTTCCTATTTATACTTACCCAGAAGGCGGAATAACGTGTACACTCACCATAACAATTTACATATCATAGAAGTGTGGAACTGGATTAAGCATCTATTATCCCGATAACATGTTAGAGCGTAGTACTCAGAGTTAGAAGTGTTTATTACGCAGAACCAACGCTGAACTGTTTCGGTTAGAGTAGCTTAGTTCGATGTTTGAAATCCATCACTTGTGTACACCGAACGCTCATAATGGCTTTACGTTAGTCAATCCAAATGGGTTTGTTTTGAGATGTATTTGATTTTCATATTTATTTAACGCCAATTGCAAAGCAATCTGTTCGATAAATCACCTTCATCTCTATACATAGGTTTGGGCAACTGAAACTCGATTAATCCGATCGAAGTGACAGCTCGTCTAATTATAAATGAAATTGTATACCACTTTGAACGGAGATATTTCACAGCAATTTGTTTGAATAGTCACTTTTGAACAAATTGCTGTTAAGGACGTGATTATTAACAAGACTTAGCTCAAATGTTATTATTTAAAGCATCATAATAAATAGCGTAGCTTAGTTTGGCGACAGTGTAAACACGTTTGACCTAAATTTTGCGTAACATATTACAGACGTGTCAGTTCAAGCCGCAATTTGATAAATGAAAATGGACGTTATTTAAGTGCTATCTAAAAGTATAAAGGGTAAATGTTTTCCAATTTATCTGCATACAACAAATGTGCATAAAAAAAGAGGTGTTATTATACCACACGCTCATAGTAAATTTTCACGAACTATAATGACATGCAATTTGAAATGTAGATAACACACGACTGAGGCATCCAACTAAGAATATGGCTTCAAAGCATTTTATTACCGTGATAAAAATCTGTGAAAAAACCTAATTTTCTTAAAAGACTAAGCACGCTTATAAACTTCTTCTCCCATCCTTAAATTTCATCCCATAGAGGATTCGAACCACATACCACGGTTACTCATAGTAAGCAAGTAACGTACACAGGCATCTCTTTTTGATTTTTACGGGTCCTAAATGTATCTGACCTTATTTGGGAAGCTTGTACGGGGACAGAGGTCTCTTTGAGACACTTCGATGTTTTGTGATAGTACAGATGGTACCCTCAGCTTTACAACTCAGTGCATTGGTGATTGCTGTGTGTGTGCTGTTGTGGGTGGTGCCAGATGCACATATACTAGTCAGAAAGAGGAAGGCAAGGAAGTCAAATTAGGCTATTGAGGTGGCTTTAGGAGGACTTTGGGGTTAGTGGTGATTCACCACTCACTAAATTAAGTTCCCAAACTCAACCGAGCCCGATGATGCTGGACGTTGAAATCGTTTTCAAACGAGAGTTCTTATAATTAATATCTCACTTACCCCTGGGTAACTAAGTAAAACACAATTATCTCATGGGTTCTAACTATAGTAACATTTAATTATACGAACCAATATAAACAACTAATGTGTTTAACTTCGATAATGGAAGTTATGTCCGTTCGATTGAAGTTAATTTCCATGAACCAAATATACGCATCCGGGAAGTTGAAATGACGCCATGAATTTAATCATAAACTTTGCTTGATAACGCTATATTGCGTCGCGTGTTATTTCAACATGTTAGAAAGTGACATTTTCATTACCTTAGAACGAATATAAACCACAACGTTTTAAGGTATTAAATATCACCTGCTTTCGACGACTACCTATATCTATACCGACGATATCTATACTATATCGACGACTCGGTGGCGCTTTGGTCAGTGACCCTGACTGACGAGCCGAGGGTCCCGGGTTCGATCCCTGGCCGGGTCAGATATTTATTTGGAAGATAAATATTTGGGTGTTATATTGTGTTGTTTTCTGTCCGTGTCCGCAACCTGCAACACTGGAAATCCTAGTGCGGGGGTGTGAATGTGTAAGCGTTTATTTATTTATTTAACCGTGAACAAAAATATCGTGAGGAAACCTTTGTGATTTCTCCATAATATTCTCGAAGGGATGTGAAGTCTGCCACTTTGCTAGCATGGTGGACTATGACCTAACCCTTCTCATTCGGAGAGGAGACCCTGGCTCGGTAGCGGGCCAGTGATGGATTGTGATCATGGTCTAACGATATGGGGCCGACTACTTAAAGTTGCCACGATTGCCACTTGCCCCATCCGTCTCCCGATCACGAATTTTGAAAAACCATAGATAGCGTTTCAATTAATCAGTGATAACAAATTCCAACTCGGTATATTTAGCTCGAACAAATGCTACTTGATTATATTGTGAAAGTACAATTACTATATTGAGATAAAACAAAGTATACAGGGTATGTAAGTGTCCCTCTATAATCCCTGAAAAATGCATCAATATCAGTGGTTTCGAGGCCTATTCGCGACAAATGGGACCCTAGGCGAACGAGCGCTAAGAGCTATAACTAAAAAACCGTTTGACATATCGAGATAAAACATAGCCTTAACCGTAAATAAGTGTACCTTCTACAATCCCTAAAAAAAACATCAAAATCCGTTGAGTGGTTTCGGAGCGAATAAAAACCCAGACAGAAACACACAAATTCTTAAAACGATTGATTATGTTTAGGTGCCATATAAATATTCCATAGCATATTACATTTAAATATTTAACCTTAATTTTAAAATCACAGACACACTCCAATTTTATTTATTGGTAAGTTTTTTATATTTCTTAAATTTGAATTTTGCAAATAATCTAATTAAGATATGATAGACATCATCAATAACATTGCAAGTCGGCCAATTCGGAGACGAAGTTTTACCCATTAGATGGAAAAAAATGTCTTTTATGCAGCGAAACGAGTTCTTGGAACGCGTAAACCGCATTTGGTAACAAAACATCCTACACTGAGCCGTAAACACCTTCTGTGTTTTAGCACCGTATGCTATTCTCGTTCAAGTAACTTTTTACCTGTGACGCATTCATTCTAAGAGTGGTACGCTATGGGCTGGCACAAGCAACATGCAACAGAATCATGAATGCTTGAGAGCCACAAGACCCCACGGTCGCGAAACCGACCGGCAGTGAGATCCACACTCGCGGCTAGAGACGAGAGAAAATTCTTTGACAAGAAAACATGTCAAAAGCAAGTAAAAGAAAGCAAATAATGAAGTAAGGTGACGCAAGCAAAGCGTTAGTGAGGCTTTTCTTTTTTACAAAAGCTTTAAAGGATCCTTACTCCTTGGGTTATGCTGTTGATATTTAGGTATCGTGGTGTAAGCTAGGAATTCTAACTTCCTGACTAATAGTATAAATGTGAAAGTGTGTTTGTTTGTCCATCTTTCACGCTGCTGTAAAGAGCCGGATCAGCGTGATTGTTTGCACAAATATATTGTACATATTTTTCAAAAGTCTAGGTAGACTTTTGAAAAATGTGTTTCCATTTCAATATTGTAAATTTTGTTGATAGTTATTTTATGTTACACAATTCGTGTCACAAATCCTAAATGTGAGTGGGTGAGTAAGCCATGGTATGTCATTTTTTTAATTCCTGGCCTCACTACGCTTTACACTCCTACGGAAAAAGTGGTTTGATTGGAAAAAAAATGAAGTTTTTAATGAAAACTGTGTCTCAATGTATGCACGGTATGTACGTAGGCATGTGGTATGTCTTATATAATTTTTTTATGTCTAATTTCTTATACCGCCATCGCGTAACTTCTTACTCCCTGGTGGTTGACTGGCAGAGAATGCTTCTAGCGTCAAGTCCGCCTTAGGTTTATACTTTGTTTATATGGTAGGAAGTTAATAATATATTTTTTAAAACACTCGGAAAAGGAATACCATTAAGGCAAAAATTTACCGCTTTGTTTCCCTAATCTGATATTGGACAAATTGAGTCTTATCTTTTACTTACTTATAATATAAATGTAAAATTTTGTTTGTTTGATACGCCTTTATGGCTAAACCGCGCAACGGACTTGCATAAAATTTGGTAAAACTACCTCTAGTTTGAGTCACTGATACGGTCATGGTCTGTTGATCCCGAACGAAATCGCAGGCAACAGTTAGTACCGACAACATAATGTTTGAGCATTCATATTTATAACCAGCCAGTAATTATATATCATGCCCACACTGTTTAATTTATCTCTCTCTTGAAATTATAAATAAACATTGGATGCCTATATGTTTTGTATACCAAACACTGAAAAAATATTACCCCAGAGAAAAAAAGATTATCAATTCGGCAGAACTTTCTCAATTTCTTTGGTATGTAAAATAATAAATAATGTGCCTAAACATTCGAAATTGCACGGAAAATAAACATGGGACCCGACCAAACCATATTTCAGGACAATGCCACAGCCGACACAAATGAAAAAGGTCTGACCGGCTGTCCTTCACATTTTCCTTTCCCTAGGATAGGATTCTACTCTAAGTTTGTTCGTTATTCTATTATCACATTGTAAAAATCTGACACGACGAATTATTTCTTTAGAAAACAATGTCATATGGATTATCGCTTGTTATCTCAGACCCTATTATAAAATATGTATGCATTCAAATTATTTTACCGATGAAGGATAAATAATAAATTTGGAAGTCTGAATTCACTAAATGATATTTTTATGATGGAAACATGAATTTAATGCGGACGAAATCGTGTGCAACAGCTTGTATCAAACACCTAAATATATATAGAACACTGTATTGAGCTGATTTAGACGATTGCCCTGTTTGTTATTTAAGAATATTATAGTCGGGTGTCATCAACAACAGCCTATAGAAGTCCACTGCTGAACTAAAGGCCTCTCCTAAAAATAAGAGGAATGGCCTATAAACACTACTCTGGGCAGGCGGATTAGTGATCGTAGTAGATGGTAGTTGCTGCACGGAGGACGCTGCTGCTTGTTCTCCGTTATATTCCCTTAGTCACCTCGTACGACACCCGCGGGAAGAGGAGGGGTTGTGACAATTGTATTCCGTTCTGCCGTCACCACACCACACCACCAGTCCGGTGTAATATGCATTAAATAACTGCAAAGAAATATCTATTTAATTATGAGCTAGCACCTTGGACGAAGCACCTAGTAAAAGTTGGAATACTCTTTTGATAACCACATCCGTCCTGCGGGCGCCGATAGTGAAGGATGTTTATTTGCAAACAACAATGTTAGATCTTTTCTATGTACTCTAACCCTTTTTACTCGAGACGGGAGCTGAAAGCGCAAAGGGTTTGTTTGTATACAAACATGTTTGATATATTTTCGTACATTTTATTTTTCTTTTCGTTTCGCCGTGAAACACGTAGGTACCTACATTAATTTTATTAAAATCCAGCAGTTTCTCGTAAATTGAGCTGTAATCGTAATAAATTTGTTTTGCACCTCATTATTAAAATTGATTTCCAATAACATCATAATTACCACTGACCCATAAATGACACATGAGTACTATAAGTACTTACTTACCAGCGTTAAGTAATTAATATTGGTTACGTTACATAAAATGTGGTCACACAGTGCGGTTTGGTGAGTAAAATCACGACCATGGGAAGCAACTGAAATCAAAGCCGTTCAAGGTTGTATAAATGGCGTACAAACTTAATAAGCAGCGTGTTTATAGAATAAACCAGAGGCTAAAGGGTTGCGGCGAATAGAGCCGAGGGTCTTCTTAAGTTGCTCCACATGACGTCTTAAATGCCAGCATGAATGCCATTTCATTTAAGTTTTTACTACGTCTGCCACTAAAAGTAAATAACGGCAGTAACTAAACCCGTTTGTAAATACCTACAAGAGTAACTAAATTGTACAAATATTTGAAGTAAAACTTATTTGTCCGCGGTAGGAGGGAAAATTTGGTAAAGCGTTTTATGGATGTGGAAATTACGGAAGTCACGTCATCGGTGATACTGCGTAGGAATGCCTTAATGATTTTTTATTTAACCTTGTCCGATCGAGAAATCGATGTCATGATAACTGGAGCGCAGCATTAGCTGAGGATGGCCAAATGGTCACTTATCAGGGTATAATCTAATGCTGTCAGTTTAATGAAATATTCTTGCAGTCATCGTAGCTCTTTCATTCGGAACATTTCGAAATAGATTTGATATTATTCTAGCAATCCGACATTAATTGTTCATTGACAGACCATATTATAAAATATGACTTCTTGCGCATGCACACACTGAGACACGCACTCGTTATTTTATTTATTCCAGGTAATGTCCGGGTAACTTTTAACTGTTTACCCACAGGAGGGCAAGCGTAAATTACATTCAAAGATGGTTTGTGTTTCCACTGTGCGATCAAGATTTCGGGAATCGCTATACACAAACTTTCGTCCTTTACAGTCATTTATAGATACAGATAAATAATTTCCAAATATATAGGTAACAAACAACCTATTCAAATTGTGGTAAATCCGTCTCTCCATTGTTGAATACAAGATGGACTGCTGAGATGACGATTAAAAGGGTATAGTGAAAGAAATAATGCCGACCCCAAGAAATAGAATATACAGGCAAGAGATAAGAAAGACAGAGGGTCAGTCGGCCTCATAGATTCTAATCACTTCCACTTCCATTAAATTTCCCATTACAATATCAACACTATAGAATGCATGCTAATGTTGATTGCTAACTTAACCCAAAGTACCTAACCAAGAGGGTTAAAAACTATAGGATAATAGAGGGTATTGGCACCCAACAAAGGCCTAGGGTAGAAAGGAAGGGTTGCGGTCACGTCTAGACTTCAAAAAACTTATTCAGCAAGTTAATTGGCTACATACCAGGAGCAACCCTTTCAGGTAATGGGATTTTTTTGCGGAAAAAGGGTAACAATGTGTTAAATTAAACGTCTAAATGTAATGCTGAGATTAACGATTCCCTTAGTATTTTTGTATCCCTTTACTTGAACGTGGCGTGCTATTTTATTTTGCCCTTATTTGTGTTTTGTATTAAAAAGGAAAATTTCATAAATAATATAGGTAATTATATGCCCCGAGAATAATATGAAGAGTTCATAGCTTTGCGGTTTCAGTCATTAGCGAAAGATCGACAAAGTCAAGTAACTTGTGGCGCCTTTATAAGTTATTTGTAAAACGTTACAGGCTTTCCATTCTTTTTCACATAAATGATATGCTCGAATTAAAAAAATCCTCATCAATTTTTATTCCTTTTCTTATGTGCAACGAACCCTCATTACATATTTCTCTTATTGGTGTATTAAACTATACTGATTATTTTAAAACGAATAATAATATGATGTTACCCTATAAAGAGAAGTAACAGCGAGTAGCAGTTGTAAGTTACTTACCGCTAGTGCCTCTCATCTGCGCTATCGTTTCGGCGGGAACGTTTAGAAGTCGGTTGTGTAGATAACCCCTCCGGCAGTGCAGCATGTTCCAGACGTCTCTCAGTTGAGGGGGAGCCCTGTGTCGTCTATGAGTGCAAGTTTTCCTTCACTGTCAATGCAAGTCAGAGATGCGTGCCCGGGTTCAAATCATGTCCCCGGCGTCTGGATCCAAAATATCAACTGAATATATCGTTAACAGATTCAGTGGTTATTAATTAGTCAGCAATATACCTAACCTAATCGGTCGGGGTATTCAATTTAAGGTAAATCAACTAATACTAATTACTACTATATAGGTAGTAGTCAGTACCTAACGCTGGTCTAATATGCTTTGGTAGTTTATCTAATCTTGATGTCTTTTAATAATAATAAACATATAGAATAACAAACTGTTCGTGTCTGAGCCTATAAAATATTTAATGAAATACAAGGCTAGAATTAATAATATATAAACCTATAATTATACAAACTAAACTAGGTTTATAAGCCTAATCAGTTTTAAGCGAAATTTTTCTTATAATGGAATTTTTAAACGTAATATTATTGTTTATACTGAATAATAATAATAATTTACTAATAGCGGCGGTACCCCACTACCAATGTCCAGTGAACCATGAGCAAGATCTACAGTATAACGCCTGGAACACCTCTTGTAGCCCCTATAACCTGACGAGTATACAAGAGGTTGTACGAAATGAAGGGAATAAAATCCTAACATGTAAAAGTGCTAACTCACTACACCATTTTTATCGCGCTAATGGCGACAAAGCACCGAATAAACACAATAATAAATTTCACCCGTGGTTCACTCACATACACCAATTTACTCACAATCCAGCGCCGTACAGTTTACGGCCAAACGATTAGAACGTTACCCGACGTTGTGGACACTGCGTTCAGACGCCCTTGTCTCTAATGGTCAGCCGGTTTAAAAGGCCGTCCCTTAGCTCGCTCATTAAATTTCCATCAAAAAGCGGCCCATTCATGCGCCCTTGCTCAACTAAACATCACGACTCGACGGGATGCGAGCGAGGGACCCAATTCGATACAATTTTATTGCGGATTTCTGAGTTCTTGTTTGCATGTTTTAACTCGAACACGTTGCAGTGAATTTTGTGATAATGTTAAATTGTTTGTTTAAAATGGCGTTCATAAAATGAAAAATAAATTTACCTGAGTATTCGAGTTATTAAACAATTGAAATTGGAGTTGAAATTCAAATCTATGCAGTGATACTTTTAGCTTTGTATATTTTTCTTGAGTTAAGAGAAACAAAAACACACAGTCACAGTCAAAACAAATCAAAGCAATCAAAGTTTCAACGGACACGAGAATGCGTAAAACTACACAGTGGAAAAGGGATAGTCAATAGTAAAAGTAATAATATGAAATAAATATTAACCGCAATATCTTTTTATATATAAACAAATAGTTTCCTCGGACGTTACTATATCCATCTATGGGTAGATTAACGGGAGGCTAGACTAGTCGCCGCGAGCGACGTCGTCACGACCGATGGAGACTGTTTACTCTTTCGCTATTAGCTGCTGTATCATATTTAATCAACGTACTTTCTAATACAAATTAAAAGACGGTGTATTAAAGGAACTCATATAATATTGTTTGACCAGGGAAAATTTTTCATCAAATTAATTTACATTTTATGCATGCAGTCAAGGTGGACTGACAACCTGAAAATACCGCGGGAAATAGCTGGATTCAGAGGGCACAGGACCAGTTAGATAGGCGTCAATTAAGGGAAGCCATTTTAAGTACGCCTTTACGGCCCAATAGATGGGTGGAATATGCATTCTCTTCTTGAATATCTACTATTCTTGAATATCTACTAGAAGGCTTCTCTCAATCTACATATGTATATCATACACATATACATAGGTGTATCTCTGAATACACCTAATGATTTTACAGGGAAATATAACAGCTACGTACCAGTAACATCTACCATACCAGTGTAATCGTTCAGACTGACGCACTTTATTTTGAATTAGTTAATGCTTGAATTAACCCACTTAGTTCCAATGCAGTTTTATGGCCAAAATCTAAAAAATACGGCAAATGCTTCATTCAAAATTTTTTTTATCGAATGTGTAAAATTTGCATTTTTTTTTTTCTTCCTTTTCTCTACCCCCGGCGTTGCTTAACTATGTCAGTCAATTACGATTGACAAAAGTCACATGGCTATATTCGCTTAAATTTCCAATATGCGTTTACCCTTATATGTTCGAAAACTGCATGCCATTATTACTCAACGTTTCGCAATCAGCAACACCTTTTCAGGTATTATAAAAGAGCGTTCACATTTTTCTTGTATTGCGTTTCACACGTACCTATATTTAGGAGGAAATGAAAATTCTTCAGTGCAAAATATTGGAAATACTTTTCAGTTTCCAATCGCAGGCTGCTTCAAAGTCAGGCGTGAATGAAATGTAAGCAATCTTCTTTATTGGCAACCGTGTGAATTCCACGTGTCCTGCTAAATAAATTAAATACCGGGTGATGTGTATGAAAATATTGGTTGCTAGGATTGAGCCGGTGACACAGTGATAAAGCCGTGGCGTTTCGGAAAACGATGTACCTAATTCATAACGAGGTGCAATGTTTTCTATGTGTTGTTATCCACAGATAGTAGAGGCTTACCACGGAATAAATAACATAATGTATATATCAGATAAAATTATAGTTTAAGGTAGAACTAAGGGTAGTTCTCGCGCACGGCAGTGTTCCAGGGTGTCAGTGTTTCTTTACTTACTTGTGAACCATAACGGAACCAATTTAGCCGGTTTTTCTGACTATCATTATATCTGCTTTTCTAAAGATAGGCTGACGAAATTTGAAACAGAGATTTAGCATAATATATGTGGCTTGGAAATTGGTTAATTCAGGAGTTTTGCGGGATAGAGTGACTTCCATCCATAATCCACCCCCGCAAACTTTCGCATTTAGTATTGGTAGCACTATGATCCCGAAGCCTTTTTAAATACATGGTGACATGCATTTTAATTATTACTGTAGCAACACCAAGATTGTAGTAAGGATACTACGAGTAAATGTTATATATGTAGTATATTTAAAATTCTATGCAATTTATTGGAAACCCCAAACTAAAAGTTATGCTACTTTTGTACAGCCTGAAATCTTTGTTTAAAGCGATACATCGATCCTCACTTAAAAATGAAGTGGACTGATCTTGGACCAATCATAAAGATCTATGGAGTTTTAAAATGACAGTGATGCAATTATTTCATGTACATAAATGGTTAGATGGCTATAGTGAGCGCGCGCTCGAAAATTATCAACGTATGCGCAAAAAATTATTTTAATTTGTATTCACAAAACTATTTGACGGATTAAGAAATTATTATTTACTGTTTTAAAAAAAAGGTCTTGAAAATATAGGCACAGAAAATGAAAAATAATTAGAGTATAGGTAGTTTTTAAGAAAAAATCTTGAGAAAATTTCATGTAATCGTGTTTTCGGTATATTGAAACTTAGATCATATTATTATAGACATAAAATATATGTTCAACCATCTGGTTCATAATCTTATAAATGTAGAAACATTTGTGGAATTAAACACTAAAAACCGTTATTGATCTTTTTATTTTGAAAAAAAATTTTCAGTTTATTTCGTGAACGCAGACAGACAGTTTTGAATCAAAGGAATTCTGACGCTTCACCTAATTGATTCCTTTGAAGATCTAAAAGCACTCGGGTATAATAGTTAAAAATATATTTGTACATTTTGCCTTATTTCACTCGTTCTTTCAATAAATTTTTAGCGAGTTGAGGCCATAATGATTTATTGAAACAGTATATCTTTTTAAATTCATCGAATTATTGAGGAATTTAGGAATTCAATTGAATTGCCTAGCGTCCACTGCTGCTCTTAGACTGGTTTCGTCGCGACTCATAATAAAAAATATGAACAATATACTATTTCAAGAATTGGGCATCCTGCGTCTCAACTAATTTGGAAAGTGTGGCCAGAAACATTTTTACATCAATAATAAATTACGGGTTCCACATTTTATCCAAATATACCCCCATCACTACTACTTATAAGTAATATAAAATCGAAATTTTGTTTGCATAGAGAAAGCTCAATAACGGGATGAAATAAACCTATACTTGTATCAAAACTTCACAAAAACCGTGTTAACCTGTCGTCTGCAAGCGTCACTCAAGTCCTTAATATCCCAATCTATAATTTCCTAATCCTTGTCTAGTCTAGTACGGTCCAGTCTAATTCTAGTCTAGTTAATTCTCATCATAATATCGTCTGGGTAGCCGCAACGGGTGAGCGTTTCTTGAGAATGAGGGTTTGTTAGCCCGAAAATAGGTTGGCCTGAGTGTTACGTGACAGAATCGGTGAGGTTGTAAATTCTGTTTGTTCTAGTTTAAATGATATCTGTGATTCAATGTTGCCAACATTGTTCAATAAAAAGCGATTCAAATAAGTCTCATAACATACTCGTATCTTCATCGAAGCACTCAAAATAAAGTCAATCGTATGATTTACAAAGTTACACGATCATTTTGGATCGGTGACCGGGGCAAATTTTACGAGTGCTTCTGTGCTTGGAGGGCAAGTTAAGCAATCGATCCCGGTTCTGATCGTTAAGCCTTATCGCCTAGCCTAGAAGTAATGGGTTGTCTAAGTAATTTCAGCGCACAGTTTGGCAACACTGCCTTTAAACAATTAGTACTGGAGTGCACGGAACGATACCGTTTCGTTGCCTGTAGATACCTCACCTTAGGGGCGACTAGCCTTCAGTTCTCAGTAGCAACGGATCTGGAAATAGCATCAAATAAGATTGTGTTCACTTGATCGTGGGATTTTGAAGCGCTCGTGGTCGCGCGGCGAGTGACAATCGTGAGTGATTGAGAATGTTAAGCCGCACCGGTTCCGGCCGG
>DWLO01001964.1:0-13559 GCA_018245335.1 Dalla quadristriga | reverse complement strand
GGAGTATTTTTATTAAATTGTTTAGCTCTACACGTAAACTATTATTACAATTTATGTATTGTAAAAGCCCATAAGAGGCGTTTCTGTTTTATAATTTTTAAAATTTTTTTTTTTTTAAGTAATCGGTTAAAAACTCACATGTTGCGCATGGCGGACCACACTCAGAAAAATAATACAATTTAACGCCCAAGACCCGAGTACAAACATTTACCAGCATAATATATGTTTGCTCCGACCACGGATCGAACCCGGGGCACAAAGCTCGTCAGTCAGGGTACTAACTACGCGCCACGGAGTCTACAATTATTTAATTTTTAGTACTTAATTGCTCGCTTAGATTGCTTACTTACTTTTGAATAAATGTATTGATCTTTAAGTATACTTCATAATTATTCAATTAAGTTCAATAAAATAAATTACACACCTATATTTAATGCCTTGAAAACATCATTGAAATAAAAGGAAAAAGAGAGTGAAAAAAAAACGAGTCGCATCTTGAAAAACTTTGTACGTTGAATATTAATGACAGTTGGAATTTTAATTTGATGGTAATAACATAGGAAGATTATGAACTAAAATTAGGGAATATTCATTCGTTTATAATATTACAACGTCCATCCGTTAATTTTGAAATACCTATGCAGCAATTTCAAATTTCTTATTTTTTCATTGCTAGTAGTGAAAAAAAATGAAGATTGCTTAGGTTATGCTAAAAACAGAGAAAGGCTTTACGAAGCACGTAAACCAAGCATCACAATCATGATTCGACAGACGAACGTGGTAAGATTACTGACTATTAATAGCGTATACATTTTGTATATATCTAGTTAGTATAATCTAGTTTTTATGTTATTTTTTATTTTACGTGAATGCGGTTACACCAGTTACACTAATTAATGATTACGCACATATTGTCAGAACTTCAGACATTCTGACAATATTTTCCTCCATTCATCCGCAAACAAATCGCCTTCATTCATTCATTGTTTGTTTATTTAATTTCAGTTAATGTTATAGTGTAAATATTAAATTGCCTTTTATATATTTAGATAGATATTATGACCCGCTTACAATATTCCATCAGTTTACAATCCTATCTTCCTAGCTTTATTAAAAACCGAAAGCTCTTACAATATTCTGGTACCAAAATATTATACAATAATGCTATCTTCTTGATAGCTATTTAATAAACGCCGCTGGCCTTCAACGTCATCAGATCTGATCGTTGTTCTAGTGATTATATGTAATTGACGCACGACAATTTACTTGTCAGAGCAGATTGAGTGTTCTCTTGAACGTACTATGCAAGGAGCAATACTTATTAAAATTATAGGTGGTATTCTATATACGTAACGTATAATTGCCCAGTTAAAGATGAATTGAAAATAAATCAAAGGCTGTATTTTTAATGTAATTTTATGAAATCTTTATTTCCCGATGCATGCCTAAACTAGTTTATCTATAGAAACTTTCATTTACTATTCAACCAATTTAAAAGTTGATTTTTGAAAAAACTATTTAGCTTTTGTCCTTTTCTAGGAATAAGCTATTTCCACATACAATTTCATGAGAGTCCGTTAATTAGTTTTTCGTGGTTGAGTCACAAACATTTCCATTTCCATTTTACATTTCCATCCATCTATCCTGACAAGTTTTCTTAGGTATAAAATAGTTTAGTAGCCCTGTGCCTGCCACGCGTACATTCGCAGCCAGTCATTCTTTAACATCGCGCGCTCTAGGCGTATAAAAATGGCGAAAAATATACGCTCGTAAAAAAAATACCAAATAAATCAACATAGTATTCCTTCTCTGTTGCGATTATTGCAATGTGTATGGGAAAGAACAGGCCAGCTGGTGAAAAGGCTCTTCAGTGTGTAACTCATGCCACAGTACTGGATACTTTGAAACTAATTTCAAGGTATTCCTTAGTTTGATATTTCTAATCTAAAAAAGTGAACCGAAGAGGGGATGTAACATGTTTTGGCCAAGTGTGGCCCTGGCATGGCAGAAACATGCTATTCATAATCTTTGTGTATTTTATCACCTCGTAAATACAAAACTTATACTACAATTCTTATTGTGCCATACGGACCCCTGGACCAGTAAATACCTAGACAAATAAATCAAAGACAATTAATGGCCACAGACAATATGAGATTGCCTGAACGACCTACTGAAAATAGTGATATCTGATATGTACCACATTGCCTTATATTTAGTAAAAATGTCAACGTTTATAAATGCACCCTACTCAAGACACAAGCAATTGTAAATCTATTATTTATATATAATGTGTAAGGTACTAAGAACCCAGTGACGTAATTATTAATAAATTAATAGGAGTTGCTCGGTTTATAACGTAATAATAATAATATATTCAAATCACTATGTATAAAAATAAGTTTGCATCTAGAGTTACCTACTAAATGGTGACTTATGTAAATGTTTAGTATTTTATCGAGGATAAGTTAGGAGCTTATAATTGTTGATAAAACCATTTTATCTTCAAGTGGAGTTTCATGTTAATCTGCGGTATAATTCACATCTGATGTGAAATACTTGATTAGAGCAAAGAGTATATTAATGCGGCTCTAATTTATATTTACAATTGCTGTTGTACGCGTCTCCATGTGTGTCTCTTAAAAACGTAAGTAATATAATACTATTTTATGCACCTACACTCAAAGGAAAATATATATGCCATTTTTATTAAAATCCCTCACCATGATCAAAGTTAGATAAACATGCAATGGCATGTAATATTTAGTTTTCATTTCTTTGTATCCCAATAAACTTCTACATTATTGACAGTTTTGATTCATGAATAAGTATTATAAGACTCGAGAGAAATAAATCTGTCAACCACTAAAAAGATTCTTCCTTCTTGTGTACTTACGTACTTACGTATCGTTTCTGTATTGTATATATACATAAATAAGAGATACATAAAATCTATGCGTCTTTGAAACTATAAAAATCGCTGTCCATGTGTACTCTACATAATTTATGTGTTCAATCTTATATAGGTCCGTATTTAGGAGCATTGTTTTATGCGTTTGGAAACCGCATATTAAAAAAAATATTGAGTATAATAATATCTTTGTATTTGACTGTACCCAATTACAGCTGCTTATTCTTGTCATTGACCTAGTTGGTTCTGGCAAAAAAAAACACAAGTAGTCACGGAAACTGTACGTCAAGTCTATTACAGCCGTACAAACGAGTAATTAAAGTGAGGGTCATGTGTCTCGCGAGTTGAAAAGGCAAGGTTACAGTGCGTTGACCTCTTAGTGTGATCACCGCTACTAGTTTGGCTAGAGCTGGTGGTGGTGGTACTAAGAGTGGAGAGGTCACTGGAGGCGCGCGCCGAGCGCAGCCGGGGAAGCACCGGCGCCTCGTCCGCCTCGGGGGAGCCGGGCGCCGCGTCGCACGCCCAACCCAACGCGCGGGCCGCCGACCATACCGCGAATACGACCGTCAGCATGGCTACCGAGCCACTCGCCGCACGCGTCCCCTTCCCACCCGCCACAGACACTCTCGTGACATGACCATCGGTCCGAGTTCACACAGAAATGTTTATGTTCATCAACAAGAAACAGTCACTCGCGTCCGTAAGCCGCAACCGGAGCGACCGCTCCGCATGGGTATCGCGGAATACACGTGCGTCGCTACTCGGTGGCGATCGGCACACGCGAACGCGACCGCCACTCTACTGGGCACATCAAGGCGCTGCCACGCGCTCTACGATACACTCACGTTATCGTCATATTCATATCTATAGTCGACAACTAAGCGAATCTATCTGTTACCATTCATCTGTTTGTAATCGAATTCCATTCGACGTAATGAGAGCGCATGGCTCGTGTCTCTCGCTGGGCTAAGTATGACGAATAGTTTCATTGATTTATATGCACGTTTCAAAGTACCGTTACAGGCGAGTGTACAAGTACAAGTTCACATTATTTTATTCTGTCGAAGATCTGTCGTCGTGACGCGGCATGTTGACGTTTGCGCGGCGCGGGGAACAGAAGCGGTCGTCGTCATTCGTTGCTTGGCTCACCCGCGCCGCCACTCAGCAAAAGGGCACGTTCTATATTTAAAGGCGACCCACAATCACATCACTACGAGAAAATAATATCAGTGCGTCCTCTATGTCAAGATTCGAGCCGATATCACTTGTTGCACGCGCGTTTCATATAAGGAGCTGTGTCGATGCACTGCGAGCGATAAATCGATCACACCGGCGGTTTCTGTGTTGATGTGCGTGTCAAGGTATACAGTTTGTTGGGAAATCGTGTAACGTTGTTTCGGACGGGAGCAGCTCCGCGGAACATCCTGCGGCTGCCCGGCGGCCATGTTGGCACCGCCATTTTACCGGGGGTCGAAAGGGGCGAGCCGCATGCGTACGGCGGTACGCAACCCTCGTGTAGGAAACGACGCAAGTCGCCTCGCCGCCGTACGAAATCGGTGTTTACACCTTCGTCTCAAGGATCATTTTAATAAATCGCACCAAGTGCGTTCTTATGTAGGTCAGGCTGGAACCTCAGCTTGCAGAGTGAAGCTAGCCGCAGTTCATGAAATTGACTGATTTCAGTTTAATATATTAAGTATATATATATATAAGTAGAAATGTTCTGATCAATTAAGTGACGCACGACACAAGATCCCACACATCATCGGAAGATACGACACAGCTTCTACGTTCGCAATATACATTGTACGTTTTCTGTAACGATAGGAAATTTTAATTTAATAAAACTGGCTAATTCTGGCATTATGATGTTCGGAATAAGAACTTAAATTAATTAAAATCGCAATAGCGTTCTGTGAAATTCAATGTTTCAACATTAAATATGGTATATTTTAATTACAAACTAATTTGAGTGGTTGAATTAACCATCTGTCGTAGTTTATCACAAGTGAAGTCATAGTACCTTGTTCTTTTCATCCTACTGATAGTATAAACGTAAATATTTGTGAGAATGGATGGATGGATGAATGTTTATCAATCACGCAAAAACAACTAAACAGATTCTCATCAATATTGACTGGTGGCTGACTCCTCGTCACACCAGATTTGAGATAGCTTGTTCTTTTTTCGTTCTAGGTGATTGTAGTATACTTATACTTACTTGGTTGCCTGACTTCTACTACTGGTGTCAGTATTTTAAATTATTTATTTATAATGTCCTCAGAATACAGAATAAAATAATATAATACAGTTTATTCTGTATTCTGAGATAATGTCAAAAGTTACAATATTATAATGGTACTTGGAATGGTGGTTCCACACTTGGATACCCTGTGTTTTAAATAACCTTAATGACAAGCAAACTTAAAACGTATTTTTTTCTCACACTCTCTCGAGTCCCTATGTTCAGGGTGGCGGGGCGGACACATACAGAAAACAACACATGGAGCCATGGAGTCGTCAAATATTCAAATTTAACTAAGTATTAAAATAAAGATAGATATAAAACAACAACTAAAATAAAATAAAGTATTTTAAATAAAATAAAACTTTGTGTGTGTGCGTGAGCTCGTATGTGTACGCTCACGCAAACACGGTCTACCCTTTGTTCTTAAAGAGTTTATATCATTATTTTTATGATAATAGTAAGGTAGTGAGAGCATAAAAATATGTCTGTAAAAAAAAGTACGCAAAGAACACGTGGAATGCATACTTGACCGTGACTTCTGTGCCCTTTACTCGCGAACGCAGTACCTCTCAGCTGCTAGTTGTTAATTGGTAACCGTTCACATTTAACTATACTATACACTTTTGACGCGAACACGTCAAACGCGAATTAATATCAATTGCATTAACGGTGTAAGAAAATGTTGTCAGAAAACCTGCATTTTTGAGAGTTTTGTGAAGCCAGCTTACACTTAGCGTGGTGTTAGGTGCAAACAAAGATTTCATACATGTCAACAACTCGCATTTTTTTTTATGTGATAGAATGTGCGAATGTGTGAATGTAGAATTGTTAGACAGGCGAGCGACTATCTAGCTCGCACATTCTAACATGCGAAATATTGCAGTCCTCTTAAGTTAATTGGAAAAACACTGATCAGAAGCTATTTATAAAAGAAGAAATAAGTCAAATATAAACATACGTCAAAGATATCGGATAAATCGACGCTCTCGTTATAAACATTGGATTAACCGCGGATAATTGCATCGCGACAACCGATCAGGCATCCACGATGCGATGGGATTACCCTGAGGCGTCTTTTAGTTCACGATACCCATTAATGATCAATAAGCATTTAATGCTTATGTGGGGGCAAAGACCGCACATAGTGCAGACACCTTATGGTGATGACCTTTTTAATCTGACGAGCTTAGCAAACGGGCATGCAGTCCCACCACCCACTGCCTCCCATGGACAAACTTCAAATAGGACTGCACGAGTTAGTAAGTTAGTCCTGTCAGTGTTATTATTTTGCCAGATAGTATATTTGCCTTTGCCGTGGATTAATTGTTTTTTCAACAATTCCTATTGACATCTAACACTAACAGGACCAACTTACAGTCCCTCGTTCAGTCCTATCCAAAATTAGTCACAGGTGTCTATGAGCGGCAGTGGTTCGTTCGTTCGTTTGCTATTCTTATGATATAAAGGTGATAATAAGAATATTATTTAGTCAGTATTCGTTAGTAATAGAATTGTGTGTGTAACAACTCTTAGTGTGACTTAGTCCTTTATGTAATTGACCCGTGGACTCTGACGTTGGCTACAACCAGCGACCGGAAAGAAAATAGACGAGTAAATGCCGCTCAAAAGTGACCCCACGAAGAGTGAACCGAAAGGGGTGGAGACTAAAAAGTGGACCACACGCGTGTTCAGTCAATGATTGTTCGAGTCGCAGCTATGTTGTCAGTGCTGGCACAAATTTGCCAACATTTAGGACGATTTATAGGAATATGCCGAATTGTGAATTGAAATGATGTGTCCAGTTGTATGGGTTTTCATCGTAAGAACATTGGAATTGCATTTCACAAGTAATGTCGTCCTAAATAACATGGTTTTTTGTTTTATATAATATTTTGTCAATATTCTTAGACCATGACCAATCATGTTTTGCATATACATTGCTCAGTAAATCCACTCATTGCTGTTTTCGTTCAATATTCCGCAATGAACATCGCCTTTGACGGTTTGACGCCTTTGATTGTCCTGGTGACGGTCAGTCGAAAGGTGAGGGAACAATAAATTCCTATGCGGATAATACGGAAATGTTAAATCGAACCAAAAATGTCAGTCCTGCGGTCGATAATAGACTTTCCAATCATCGATGGTGTTTGAAAGTGTAAGTTTTACGTCCATATTGCTTCGTAGATGTTTGAATAGTGGTTCCAAAATCACTATTTTATTAGCAGAAATGCTCCATGTTGTTTCCGTTCACGGGCTACGACTCATTACTGGTTTAAAGTTAGGAATAGCTGACAAGGACCTCCGTCATACTGCACCGGCTCAGATCAAGAACAACAAACTAAAGAAACTTCTGGCGCGCGAATTTTATGGGCGTTTCCGATCTTCGGAGTGCAAGTCAAGAAGTCGGTGGCTATTTATGTTACGCTTTGCTAGACGATTTTGGGCCTTCCAACACTCGGGTTGGCCACTAACTCTGCCACCAGTCCTCATTGGTGCAGCGTGGTGGCGTACGCCCAATGTCCTCAGATGTGAGCTTGGGACCCAGTAAGTCGTAAATGGGTATATTTACATCAAACAAGACGCCAATTCATGTTTTCAACAGTTTCTGGCAACACTCTTTAGATCATCAAAGATATAAAGGTGTAAAAATTACCGAATGCCTAAAAATGTTAAAACTTCATATAGGAAAGATAAATAATGTTAAGTCAAAAGCTAAGTGATCGTAAATGCAATTACATTCAATAATTGAATGGCAATCAATTAAGTTTCCCTGATTAATGCAAGGCAGATTGAATTAACCTTAGAATTTAAAAGTACTACGTATTACTTCCATGGAATTAACATAAATGGGACTTAACAATATCATACAGCTCCCGACCGCGTTCTAGGTTTCTAAACTTTGTTCATCAGTTATATTTCTACCATCTGATCGCATTTATGTCTAAATGGAGGAAGGATGTTATTTAGGCCAAATTAGGTCGGGAATTTTAAAAAATGGTTTATTACTAAGCTCAACGAACAAGCAGAGGGGGCACCTGGTGGAAAGTGATCACCGCCGCCTAAGAACACTAGCAACACCAAAAGAGTCGCAAATCCGTTGCTTTCTCTGAAGAACAGCTCTTTTTGCGCTTTTTTTGAAGAATCCCATGTCGTAGTCCACTGAGAAAACCTCAGACGGTAGCTCGACCCACATTTTACGCGTGCGTGAAAGAATAAGTTTGAGAAGTCAGGAAATTGCCATTTAAATGTTAAGGTTAATACATACCGGGTGTGATGCGGGTGGGTATCGTCCTGGCTGCTGCTGCGCTTCCTCTTGCGGCGGAAGCACCAGTCCTGGCCCATCGCATCACAGCCGGCGTGCCGCGAGCCGCCCCCGCCCAGGGCGCGCCGCTCTTTCACTCGCTGACCATACTTCTCTATCGTTGTAAAACTTTATCTTCAATGTCTCCACTCTTCCATCATTTTTTCATGATTGAAACTTCAAAACCGAGTTAATTGTAGATTTTATCACAACCTTCAAGACTTGCCACTAGCGAGAGATTATTGCGTTGTTCTGACGACCAAATGATCAAATATATATACGTCGCCGTCGTTTAGAAACAATTATTTTTTTGCTTAAAAAGTTAATATAACGTAACTATATCAATTTTAGATTGCTTTACTTTGCTATACTTATAAGTATTTTTGGCACTGGTTATGTTAACTTTATGCACTGTAGTTTTAATTCCACTAAGTGAATTTCTAGCACGAGCTTCCGTTGTTATGCTGACAATTATAATTCTCTAATTAATCCTGTGTGTTGCCAGTGAAATTTCATGGATCCGAGACGTGGTCCTTTACCGTCGGCCTCATTCGCAATCTCAAGGTCACTAAGCGCGCTATGGAGAGAGCAATGCTCGGTTATTCCGCTACGCAACCGAATTCGCAGTGATGAAATCCGTAGACTAACAAAAGTTACCGACATAGCTCGCAAAGTAAGCAAGCTGAAGTGGCAATGGGCAGACCACGTCGTTTGATGGGCTTATAACTGATGCGTAGAAAAGGTCCTAGAAAGGAGATCCCAACTCGGAAAAATAACCACAGGCCGTAACGACCTTGAGAAAACTGCAGGAAACAGCTGGATTCAAAGGGCATAAGATCGGTTGGAGTGGCTTCGATTAGGGAGGCGCCTATGTCCAGCAGTCCTCTGATGCTGTTAGAGAAGGACCTCTAAAAAGGCTGATGGATGGAAGGATACAATTAATTCAGTTATTTTTTAATGTGAAAGTGCTTTATATTTTACATCCCAGTTTAGTGCATATTTGATTTATTTTATATTAATATAATTAATGAAATGAAATACATTAAATATTAAACGATAGTTAAGAGAAAATTGGTTAACTTTTAATGTTTTTATGTTAATTAACTGAGAGTCAGAGCAGCATAAGTAATGTTTACATCACGCACACAGTCACTCGAGTACCTACATTGTCGTGCAACAATAAAAAAACGCATAACTTTAAAACTTTTTGTTTGTTATTTAAATAGGCTCTGTGACGTCTGGTAGAAAGTATTTTTTCTGTTTTCCGAAAGTTTCCCGCAGAACCCACATAAGCAGTTGCATTGCTTCATTCTGGGCTTAGTCAGTGTGTTGTGGCTGAAACATTTCATCAAACAGCCTCTCGACTGTTCATAGAAGGTAACGCTATCGGAATTATTCACGCACCGTCCAGTATATGGTAAGAACCGTGGGTTTCTGAGCAAGACGATTGGTTTATTGTAACAGTTTCTTTGCGAAAGCGACGCTTTAACGTTTATCAACTGCAACAGCAGTTCCGAGTTGTTTGAAGAGTAACTGTAAGTGACTCTACGGTTAAAAGGTTGACGGAACGTCGATGTTTAACGGCATACCATCGAAGAGCGCGCATTGTATAGTTTAGTTTAACCACCACAAAGAAAATTTCGGGAGTGTTTGGATTTGTTTGACGGGAATTAAATTTATTTATTTCCATATAAGTTTAAAGAAAACATAATCTTTCCCGATTGATTTACAAGCATTTAAGTTAGATATACAAAGTTAGTAAAAAGTTAAAAGTTGTTTGGTTACTTTTATGATATATGAGAACATTGAGGAGTTAGGAAGTCCTATCTAACTCTGTGATTAAATAACGTTGAACAGACATTAGACTTTGAATTACGACACATAATAAGTTACGAGTACGTCTTCGCTTTATGTTTTAAGGCTGCTACATCTAAATTATGTGAAGATCTAAAATTATGTGAAGATCTAGAAAGTGTAAAGGTGTACATTTGTACATTATTGTATGTTATACCTATATTATTATAATAGTGATTTTTAGACTACCTAAGAGAGCTGCAATTTGATTGCTAGACTTATTAAACGGACTGAACAATGATCTTGTGATCACATACACGGGTTACAGAGTGAAAATAACTTAGTCACCAGTCTTTTTTATGAATATTTGTACTCGTA
This sequence comes from Dalla quadristriga, assembly GCA_018245335.1. Lineage (NCBI taxonomy): Eukaryota > Metazoa > Arthropoda > Insecta > Lepidoptera > Hesperiidae > Dalla > Dalla quadristriga. The sequence goes on along the minus strand of DWLO01001964.1, from coordinate 2,927 downwards.
AATAACTACTAAATATTACCCGCTACTTCGTCTGCGTTGTATAATTATGTTGTTTTCCTGCCGTTTTAATCAATTAACTGATTGACAGTTCAACTGACAAAGAAAGTAAGGTCTGATTTTGGCAACCGGGTCTGAAAAGCACGCTTATGACATAAGTATATAAGTAAGTAAGTAAGTAAGTATATTTAGTATTTATATCCCTTAGAAAAATGGACTTTCAGTGTTTCCCGAGTATCCCATTTTCCGGGATATTTTTCTTATTTTTTTTCCCTGAAACCATATTGGGAGTAGTACGAACATGTGAAAAATAAAATTAGGCAAATCGGTCCGCCCGTTCTCAAGAAATGCGCTCACTCACACCAACGAACAGCACTCATTTTTTATATATATTAATTTATAGATAATGAAAAAAATAACGTATCTGTATCTACCTATATTGGAGTTTTTAATAATATGGATTTTTTTTAAACTATAGTATGGTAGCCGCATGAAATGAATTTTGGCCTTCTACTTCGGAAGGCCAGGTTCGATTCAAAGAAATTTTCTTGGTTTCTGGTTGTTTACAAAATAATAGTTGTTGTTATTCTTAATTGGTGGCGACTGCAGTAGAGGATTGGCTCGAGTAGGCGCAGAGAAGAGAATACTGGCAAGCTCTGGAGGAGGCCTGTACCTCAATATAACATAGTAATTATCTCTAACGAAGAATAATGTAATTTAAACTAAATGACATTTGTATGTACTTTATGATAGTTAATAATGTAATTGACATGCTACACTTCTAATATTTAAGACACTGTTTTACTATTTTAAGCAATATTCAACACTATTTTTTTCAACTCACAGATTGTATTACATTTACTGATTTTACGACGTTTTTGTGCACGACAGATTTTGATGAATACAATGCTTTTTTAAATATTATTTATATTTATATTAAAATGATTAATTACTGATGCATAAAAAAATTATTAATTTGTTAACAAAGTCAAGTATTGAGAGTGAAAAATTTGCAAAGTCGTGAACCGAAAATACACTAAGCCCTTGTTAGCCAACGGTACCCTATTGCTCACTCGCAAAAATATGAATTCATCCCGGCATGCCTCGTAATAAGTTCAGCGATAAATGGAACGAACGAAATTGAATAAAGTGACGAAACGAAAGTCACTTTTATGTGACTAAGACATAATGAATATTTCTCTTTCGATAAAAACCATGTAGAAAATTAACATTTGTTTCGCTTAGACAATATTATATAGAGGTAGTGTTTTAAAATTATTGAACTATGAACTAATTGGAGTTCATTAACCAGCATGTAAATACAGAAGTAACTATTAAACTGTATGTCGGTACGTCAAACGGTACAATGCTGTGTATTAAATAATTTTTGAACATAAACTTCTGAGTTAAGTAAGCACAATATCACACACAATGTCAAATCAATCACCCTATTATTTCGCGTCGTTTGAGCAGGATACGGTGTACATTTGCATGGTACTGAATTTTATAAAGGCTGTTCGTTGTAATAGTAAAAGAAGCGGCTACTACTTGTAGTATTACGGGCTACATGTAATACTAGTTAATCTATAATGCATGAGGCTACACATTACAGAGCGCAGCTGCAATGTATTGCGCAATGAAACACTTCATAATGTGCACACAAATTGATACTAATAAAATAAATATAGTGTTAATAGAATATAACTGTTGACATGGTCAATGTTTAGTTTAGTTAATAAGCTTATTAAAAAGATCAATTTTAAGATCAGAGTTTGCTATATAGCTTACTTTAGTTGCAGCGTGGTGCACTGACCATCAATTCAATTTGTAAACATAAGACACATAACTGGGATGCAGACATCAGAGATCTTCTTACGCACTGTCACATTAAGCCGGCTATAAAATACAAGTCTATGACTGATTGTAAGATATTATCACAAGACGCTACATAATTATGAAACTGGATTAGTATTTGTTTAAGTACAGATATCACTGTCACTTATTGAGGTCGATCGTTGCTCTACATGTACTGGTATCTAAGACTAGTATATAGTAGGAATACTTATGATGGTTTAGTATTCAAGATGAGCGCGCCACAATACTGTCGTATAAACGTCACGGCACATCACGTTCGCTCACGTGGTGATGGGCCAGTAGGGCCGTCCTTGGGGCGATCGTGTTACCGTCGTTTTATCGGTTGTTGTAAAGAATTAACATCGGAAGCTCGTGATCGTGTTGAGGCAACTCGGGGCGGGAGTCGCGCGTGACTGGGCGCGCGGTCGCGGGAGGCACTGGCGCGACGCCCCGGGCGCGCCGCGTGACGTCAGCGCGTGCCCCCGCCCTGCGCATGCGCCCCCGCCGACCCCCAACGTACTCAAAAACTCGAGGAGCGCTCTCCACCTCGAGACCTCAACTCCGCTTTGGAAGTTAATCGATTTTTGAGCTGCAGCTCCAAGTTAGCGGTCACTACTCCAGCTGTGCATTAGCGAAATCCAGGTTGGAGTACGATAATGTCTAGCTCTATCTTCTAGTAATAATGCGCTACTCATAATGCCATAAGATTCATCTTCATAAGTTCAGTGATTTTGATGGCTCATAATATAGATAAGACATACATTTACGATTTAAGTAACGACCGTTACTTTATAAGCAATAAATAATATTAATAAATAAGTTGTGCTTAAATAGATTGTCTATTTCAGTTAAATTTGGACAATATTGTTTTCTACTATCTTCATTTCTCTTGATTTCCCTAGTTGATTGCTATTAGTGTTGTGTGGGTATGGACTATGGAAAATGTCAATCGACTATAGGGATGACACTATTAAAGCAAAGTTAATACAAACTTAAGAAACCGCATGATGTAATCTGGCTACGAGCCGCTACGGCCTCTACGCGGGTCTACGCACGTAGACGGGCAAATTGTCGTC
>DWLO01001963.1:0-13560 GCA_018245335.1 Dalla quadristriga | reverse complement strand
AATAACCGTTTGCAAAAAATGTGACAGTCTTGCGTTTTTTGTCATAAATAGGCTCCACTGAACGGATTTTGATGAAATTTTCAGGGATTATATAGAGGGTACAGTAACTCACCCTATAGGCTTGGTTTTATCTCAATATCGCGGGTTTTAAATTATAGCCCTTAGCATTTGTACCCAAGCGTCCCATTTAAAACCACTTTTCATACAATATACTACATTAGACTCTGTGAACTTTATTTGTTATTTAAATAATCTGCAAATCATTTTTACTTTATACCCTAAGGTTGTCGCCCAACAGTCGTCCAACAATAAAAAAAAGGTCATGACATAGGGTGCCCTAACGTGCCCGTAACCTATACTCAGTGTTTCCCATCTATCTACCACTTCATCAACTTTCAAATGTCCCTTTCGGAAGGCACTGAAACTATTTAAATTTCGGATTCAAATTTGCAATTTTAAAGCTCAAAAGCATTCTGGAGAGAAGTTTAATAGTAAAGTAAATTAACGGGCTATGCAAATAGCCCGAGTGCTGGCTTTCGGGAGAATATAATTGGCGGATAAATTAAATTACAGCAACGTGTTTAATCAGAGAAATATATCGCACATATAGTCGTACGGAAGCTCAAATGTATTGGTGAAAACCCGATAAACTGGATTAACTGGCAATGACATACGTTTATTAAGTATTATTAAGTATAAGCTGTGATTATGCAGACAATTGATTGTACACAACTTAATCAGTTACTACAACGCAACAACTCATTAGCCGGCTTATCGTTGTGTGAATATAATATAAACGTCAGTCTTTGAAATATTGTATTATTATTATTATCCAAAAAGCCTGAAGAATAATAGCGAGAGACATAAAAAAAAATCGACTTATAGTTAATAAATTAAAGGTCGGTAAGTGAAAATCAAAATTGAATAAAGTATGAATTGATAAATATCACACATTCGATGCCTATTATAATTGAATAGTCATTTATTTTAGGAAAACGTTAATACAACTCGTTAGGAGACGTATGATTTATCTATGCCAAATATTGCAGAACCTCCTATCAATATAAGGATAGTATATTTCGAGCGGGTATCTCATTGTCATCATACTTTCCCAGTCGTTTAGATTAGGCAATTTTACGATTCGTGTATATACGAGCTAGGGAACGGATATTAAGGTGTCCGTGCCGCTTCGATGGTCGACGATACAATGGAAATAATGGGAAAGCACTTCGTACACACACAGGTGAGCAGCGAGTTATTCCAACTGTATTCAAAAGACAACATACATGAGATCTATTAACAGGTAGTAGAACCTATACGGTAGGTATACAGCTAGCCACATCTGTTTACCGTGAAGCATATTTTATTTTGTTCAGAAAAGTGTGGTTGCCAATCACACCTAAAACAAAAGGTGACCATCTCAGTTAGAAGCAGTTCTGTTACTAACTTCGAATAGCACCAATGCTAATAAATAATAATTAGACTACAACTAGCTGATACTAATAGGTAATCCTCACACCAAGTGTACCTACTAATTTTTTTATTGATTATAAAATAATATCATTTTAACTATCAGAAAACAGAAAAAAGATGGGTGGTAGCCGTGTAGTTACTAAGTGTGATTTGGTATTAATTATGGAGAAAATATATTCGGGAACTTTTGGACATATAGGTAATTTTAATCACGACCTTTTTCTTTGTTCCGTGGTTTTATTGTTTTAATACACTTGTTGTAAATCATAACTCTTCAAATACAGTATTACAAGGTGTTGCGACTTGACAATTTCACACTTCGTATTTAGGTACCTACGCGAAGGCGGATATGAAAGAATCGAATGTTCGAGCGCTCGTAGATATACGATTCAGGAAATAGAGACACTTCGTTCACAATGTCAACACTGAGAAACTTTACTGTTTATTACAAAGTAGCTTTTCCACGCGGCTCCGCCCACGATACAGCCGATAAAAATTTCGATTTTCGAGACCACAACTCGGAAAAAGGAGCACAGGCCGCTCTTCTACAAGGTGGACTGACGACCTGAAGAATACAGCGAGAAGCCGTTGGATTCAGAATGCGCAGGACTGGTCGGAATGGAGTCGATAAGGCTGATGGATGAAACAAATGACAAAATGTAATTAAAACTGCATCCTCTTACTATTTCTTAAATAACAGTTAATTTATTATTATTTGTTATTCGTCTGAAGATTGCTTAGCATTTAGGTAAACTTTTTAACCGTTATAAATAATTTTAAATTTGTTGTTCATATGTTTGTGTATAAATTATTTAAAACTTTGTTTGGTTGTATGTTTGTTTGTAACGAATAGGCTCAATAACTACAGAGCCGATTTTAAAAATTCTTTCACTTGCCAAATCTACATTATAAGCGAGTAACTTACTACTTTTATATATAGCTACTTTTTATCCCGTAATTCCCACGGGATCGAGACCTACACTAGTGAAACCGGAATAAGTCGGAGAAATTAAATTACACGCGTACGAAGTCTAGTATTTAATAAGTTTCTCACTTGCCTAATGCAAGGCAATTTTATGCTCGTGACATCGCAGAACGGATATGAAGGTGTCAGCGCTGCTTCAGTGCACGACTATACAATGCAGGAAATGGAAAAGCACTCGGTTCACGAGTGAGCATCGGGAAATAGCTCATTACTAGTAGAACACGTTTGTTGTATAATATAAGCTACAAACAAGATCCTGCTTGTCCGCGACTGCGTTCGTGTGACGGACTTGTGTGAGATATTTGACTGGTTTTGGAAACAATCTTATTTTATGAAAAAACAAAACACAATCGAAAAGTTTTTTTACAACCAGCCGGTAGGTAATCTGGAACAAAAAGGTTACATACCTATCTTTGGTAAGAAAAGATCAATATAATTTGTAACATGATGCATGTGTCTTGGACTTTTTTGAGGTGTGTATTTCGCGACCATTTTCTGTGAAGGTTAGTTATATGTTTAGCCGTGTAGGCGTATCAAACAAACTAATCTTCGAATTTATAATATTAGTAAGATTAAGAAGTTAAAAATGTTAAATGTTATAAATAATAAATAAAAAGAAGTTAAAATGTTATAGCATTGTCATTGCAATTATGGTTAAGGGGCATACGATACTAAATGGAGATCTCGTATTACATGACGATATATGGTTGACATCATACAATTTGAAATGAACGGCTGTCTGTGGTAAGTAATTGGAAAATAGATTGGAAATAAATTGGTTTATCAAGTATCCGAACTGCGTTGGATGCCTACGCCAATCAGAAGCAAATATAATATTCCAAACAGGTATAACTAATTGGAGACCAAATGTACTATTGAAAATTATCTGATGACATAATTACTGAAACTAATTAAGCCTAATTAAGTAAGCTTGATTAAGTTTTCAAAGAATAGGTAATTATAGTCTACAGTATTCTATGTATACGTGGCCGTCGAAAAGTATATATTATAGTTGTTTGCTACGGAATAGTTAGAGTGAACATACACAAAACACTTAGGCCATTTTTTTTTTAGTTGTTAAACATAACAAACGGTCACCACTGCCGCCCATATACGTCTGTGACAAACCTGGAATAGGACTATGCGATGGACTGTTAGTTAGTTGGTCTAGTTAGTATTGGATTTTCATTGGAATATTAGTTGGTAAGTATTCCTTAGTAATTGGACTGTGGGAATTAGGACCGTTAGTGTAAGTTAGTCCTGTTAGAAAAAAATAGTAATACCAGCATGTTATTGTTAGTATTTGTCCTAATCGAATCTGGTCACAGATGCGATACTACGTTGGAATGAGGTGGTCGCGTCTTGTCTAACCGGCATCCACACCTTTCCGACCGAAGAAAATTGTCGCAAAACAATAATTTCAGGGCGGAAATGGGCGTGGCGGTAGTACCGCCACGAGCGAACCGTATACAGGTTCTACCACCTTTCAAAAGCCTACTTCAGTAGTAGGTATATAGGTTATAGACTAGTATAGTAGGGTAAAGTAGTATGTAGGTATGTACGGTTGCTAACACCGCTTCATAATATATCGTAATATTTATGAATATCAGCAAATACATAAAAATGCTGCAAAAGCTCGTATTATGCATCTATGGCGATCGATGGCGGCCATAAATATCAAAACTATATCGTGAGCCGGCCGTAACAAGATTATTCCGAGTGACACAAAATCCGAACCAATTTGGCGTGCCTCCAGTCTTCGTTTGAAAAATCATTTCATAATGTTCAAGCGATATATTTGTGCATTATCATATTTATGCTATCATAAGTAAAGGTTTTTACAACTATGTACCTAGTATAAACTGTGTTAAGTTATGACATAATTATTATTCTCATCCAAAAATGATCTGTTTTATATATTAACAACAATGCCAAAGTCAAATAATCACTGAGATAAATGTAGGAGCATGAGCATTGTCGTGTCACTCTAACATAGTAGGTAATATTATGAGTCTAGTTTGTAAAAGTTATTCAAATACGGCTTGCAATTTTTGCGGGTGTAAAGGCGAGTCAACATGTCTGAATTGGCTGATGGCCCCGGTATGTGAAGCTTTCGGCGCGAAAATATTGATGGACTGCATTCACTTTATAAGCTTTTTCGGTACACTTCTATTCTATCGTTCGTTGCATATAAAAAACAACGATGTAAAAGCCAATACCTGGCTTTTAAAAAATAATCGAGAGTTTCAAAGGCAACATATTTTAAATCCCTATGCAATCTAGGCACATTTTGGAGTTGCACTTTTTGGCACATTACGGACAACATATTAAAGTGGAGTTAGCGCGTCGTAGATGATTATAAAATATAGAAATAAAATGCGCACTAAGCGCACGTGAGACGCGAGATGCACAATATCGTCGTTTGCCAAAACCACCTGGCCGAAATGTTGGAAACTTTTTTAATGGATATTTTTATGCATGTCCAGCAAAGGTCTTCTATTCTATCGTTCGTTTCACATAACAAATAACGATGTAAAAGCCAATAGCAGGCTTTTAAAAAGTAACCGAGTGTTTCAGAGTCAAAGCATTTGAAATTTCTATGCAATCTAGGCACTTTTTGGAGTTGCATTTTTTGGCGCATTATAGAGAAAATATTATGAGTCGGAGCGCGCCGTAGATAATATATAGAGAGAAAATGCGCCCGTGATACGCGAGATGCACAACATGGAGTCAGTCGTTTGCCAAAGCCTTGAAACCTTGAGAACTTTTTTTATGGATATAAATATGCTTGTCCAGTTACATGACGGTGACATTTACTGGTCACCGCTCCGTTATAGCTACTGCTCGAAATGGCTTGAAACCGTCCCAAGATTTTCGATTTCCATTGATCGAGGTCAGTCTGTTTCAGCTGGCGCTCTACCCCTCAGGTTGAGTTTCTGCCTTTCTCCGGGGCGTGCAAAATTGATTTTTCTACTAGAATTCTTGGGATCGCTTAAAGAGCTCTGATTTTATTTAAGCTACTCGGAGAAGGGTTGAATCTCAGCTTCAGGGTCAGACTGATTAGCCTAATTTCGTATCATTTGAAAAAAGTATTCACCTCAGTTAATGGAAACCGACTAAATGGGTAGTTAATCTACGTTTACACTAATTAGCCACGGTGACCACTTACCGTCAGCCCTGTTAGCCTTTCAATGACGGACAAAAGAACACTTTGCTTCAATGACGGTCGTATCAGTCGCAGAATATACGTAAATAAAGTTATCGGAATATTATATGAATAAGAATATATTTATTATTATGCTTTGAACACAATAGACATGAAATATACGTTAAACATAGCACTAGCACTCAGATTTTACCATGATTTTAATTAAATCATGACGCTGATTTTCAGTGCGGCCCTATTCTGGATAGTTCATTCTGAATAGTAGGTACTAGTTATCTACTTTATATTAAGATGCTTAGCACTTGCCCAAATTAGTCCTCCGCCCTAAGTATATTCAATAAGATCATGTAATACGAAATTGCAAAGCAGTTCATAAACTGCCTGGAATTAAGAGTTCATAATAAGGCTCTGCTCTTTTTTTCGAGTCTTGGTCTCCATTCGAGGACCTTTCTTCCCCATCGGTTATCAATCTGTGTGTTACCTACCGTGAAATATAGGTTGTCGTCTGCCTGTTTTTCTTATCTTAATGTAGCCCAAAGGAGCCCGCTAAGCATTTTATCGGTATGGGTGACTGCGGAATACGTAAATTACACGATAACGACACGCAGTAGCAGGCGACAGCGATAGTGGAACGCAAACCGTTGCGGTGACTGCTCAACACGCAACAACCGCACCTCACTATCTTCAACGAGATTGGGTATAAGATCCTGATTCTTGCTTTCTTCGTATACTCTGTGCGCGTGTATGCAAACATGCGCAAGAAGTAATTTTTATATGGTATAGGTTATAAATAAAAATTAAATAATGAATCGAGTTGGTGTGGCTACATTTTCACACCTGGTCTTGACCGGAGAAAATTCGTTAGACACTCCGGTCCGCTCTAACCTCGAATGCTCATAGATACGAAGGGTATGAAAGGTAACTTATGAGTCATAATTTCCTAATATTTTTAATTAAAATTAGCGCTTTTGCATTAAAAAGTACACATTTCAGAAGCATTGTTGCGGTTTTGTAATCGTGTCAGCCGTAAGATCTTGGGTGCTATCATAGTCGCAACCTGAATTGCAACTAAAATCATAATCAAAACGCCATTAATATGCATATTTTTCCAGTTTAGGCATACTAAGTATCATTTTATTATTTATTTATTCCTTAATGCACTATACAAAGGTAAAGATACAAATATTCTAAAGGCGTCATCATTGTCATATGTCAAATGTCATCAAGGAGACATAATTTCCGTAACGACCACTTCTTAACGCGCCTCATCATAATTTATATTTTCATAGAAATAAAGTAATAAAGATTCGTTTGACCATGACGTGACGTAGTATCGGAAAGGAGGGTACGGTCTATGAAGAGGCACGGTTGCCTAGAAAAAGCCTTACACTCTAGCCTTGAAAAGGTCCCAACTATAACGTTGTAAGAACACAGGACGCCTCGGCAAGGAACTCTATTCCTTAGTGGTATGAATAAGAAACGATGAAGCGTATCGTTTCGTACGGGTTTCGGGCACGTCTACAAGATAGAGGGGGTAATTTTCCGTCAGTCTAAATGTTCGGTTGGACAAAGGGGTTGGGGGAATCAACTCATGCATGTCCTGAGCACACTTTCCAAATTCCTACTTATTACTTTCCTACTTAGTCTATTTTTACGAATTAGTTTTCGGACTTATTTTTAAAACATAGTTAGTGATGATCATTTCTAAAAAACCCACAATGTTTTTCTTTATCCGTAAAATAATATGTGAAATAAAAAAAGGATGTTTGGCGATTACGTTGAATATTTTCAATCGCGCGCTCACTTTAGCCATCTCACCATTTACGTGCATGGAATAGTTGCATCACTGTAATTTTAAAACTCCATATACCTCCGTGATTGGTCCGTGATTCGCTCGCTTCATTTTCAAGTGAGGATCGAGGTATCCTTTTAACTACTGCATATTACATAAATTGGAGGCCAGCGGGTTGCGAGTGACGGCAGTAAATAAGAACCATAGTAATGCTGAACGCGTGAACAACCGCGCCTCATTATCTCCACACCTATAATTCATGACAGATTGCCCTATTGTCACAACGCGTGCGATACGAGCCCGTTTCTTTGTAGTGTGTGCTTTATGTCCCACTTTAAAATAAGGAATTGCTTATTCGGTGCATTTGTGTCCCGGTTGGAATCGTGTGGGTGCCGGTTACACTTAAATAATAGGCGAGCAGATAGCAACGCATACGTGACCAGCTTTGTATAACGTAACGTAACGTAGTAACGATTACTAACTGGACGATTACTAATATTTACTGACAGGTCCAACTTACACTAACAGTCGTAATTCCCACAGTCCTATTACTAATGAATACTTAGCAACAACAGGACTAACTAACATACTAACAGTCCCTCGCACAGTCCAATTCGAATAAAATATATTATGTTACTCCTGGATAGTGTAGCTTTCTACCAGTGAAAGAATTTTATACAATCGAATCCGAAGTTCCAAACATTTTCCCTACATAGAAACAAACTGTACCTTTTATAATATTAATTAGTATAGATTTCATAACTATGTAAAGTTATGGGAGTGGCTTTATGAAATACATTATTTTTAATGCGATTTTATGATGAGATAATTTTTTTATCTTATTTAGCTTAAACCTGCTTTTTAATAAATAATAAATATCCCTTCTATTCTCTTTGAATCGCATCGTTCTTCGCAGTCTTCTGTTGACTGTCTGTGTGGTATGTGTCTGTTTGTCGTACTATTCTTCTCTACCCTTCTGAAACCTTTTCAAAGTGATTATTATCCATCCCTGGTTTACTTTAACACCACAGTGATCTTTGTCTGTTTGGTTTTCTGCAAAGGCATGTCATTTTAAATTGTTCTTACAATACAACGGGCCTTTTATATAGAATGTTTCCATTTTTTTCCAGACCCAACTCGCAAAGGCCTTATGCGCGCGTTTAAGGAACTTTTCACAATTTTGTATGAGTACTTTCACACTTATAATCATCTAGCAACAACACAAATGCGAAGGAGTCGTACTTTACTAAAGTACTCTGAAATACAATGAGGGGAAACAAAAAAGAAATAGGCGTTGACGAGACAAAGCACGTCATCATAATCGCAAAGTGCGACACAAAAGCATTCAAATCTTCTCCCGAGAAACCTACCGTGCTACTCGCGTCATTCAAATGTTTATTTATTTATTAAAACTTCATTACACCAATAAATAGTACACAAGGTATATTAGGTGGACCTAAAAAGCTAAAAGCATTATCTACCGTTCAACCTTTGGGCTAAATAGAAAACGAAAGGCGGTTTATAAATAAATAGATTTTACTGTGAATAATAAAAATTTCATTGTTATATATATTTCTTAATAGCAAGTAGTAATACAAGCTGAGTGAATATGCACAACAATATTAATAATAATTGTATGTTACCTATCGATGGAACATTTTTGGACCTGTAAAAATGACCACATAGTCTGGTCTACTTTCACATACCTGCCAAACGAAGAGTCTCGGGTTCGATTCATATGTTGAAACAAGCAATAATGTGATTAAATAAGTTTATCGGTTTAAAACTTCAATATTTTATTAATATTATCAATTCAGGGATCAACGTCATTTCTTGCATAGGTAATGGTAATATAATATATAGACCGAAGAGTGACAAAGGCAACTTTTTCCAAAAAACACGAAGAGTAATTGGGAAGAAAGGTTGTTTAAAAAACGAAACTTCGCAGGCGAAGTCTCAAGCAGTCTTATTATATTTAAATATCCTTAATATTTGAAATATTTAGTACCTAAAAACAGGCACCAAATACCGAATTATAACAGCTTATATAAGAACACGACACATATAAATGCGAGTTAAAAATAGAAGTACTCAGACAAATTGTGGAAATTTCTGAGGCATCGTGAGATTCGTGAGGCAGAGAAAAATTAATGTCAATGACGACATCAAAATAAATTGCCTACAGGTAAGTTATTTTTAGAACCTTTAGAAACCTACTATTCTTGCTTTACCTAGAATTCAATATGAGAGAATGTGTAGTTTGAATTTAAGACCATATGGATGGAATTCTAAGTTATAGGTAAATGGTTACCTGACTGATGTCAGTCACACTTTTTAATAATCTATCAACTGAAGAGGCAGCACGGAAGTGACGCCACAAATGATCTTGCACATGCCGAATTTCTGACCTATTAGGATATGCGTATTCGTTGCACTCGCCCGATCGATAGCTCATCAACTAGTCTGACTTATCGGTAATATTATATCATGGATTAAATGTACCCTTCATTCGTTCATCCATTTATTCATTCATTCATAATATTATACTAAAATGTAAAAGTTATTAATGTGTAGACACTCACAAGTCCATTAATAATAACAAATGATTGTTACTACTAATACATTGTCTGCAACACGCGAGCTTCCCCGTACCTTCTAATGGTGCATATATAAATTTTTTCTCGGTCGTAGTTTACATACTATCGAACGTCATCAACTCACACATAAAACACATCGAATAGAAGACCTAGAAAGCACAAGGTCTGTTCAAAATCGATCAAAATAAAAAAGTTGCTGCTACCATAAACAATATTCCCATTAGCTTGCTAGCATTACCTTATCGCGTATAAACATCAGTATGATTATTACATTTACAATTCCGTTCAGTGTCCCAATAGTACTGATTGGAGGCAAGTACACTTCAACAAAAGCCGTGTGGTCCTAAACGAAAGTTTAATGTAAAAAAAGTGTTTGGTTTAATCATAGCATGTTTGCGATTAAGTTGGGCTATAAATTGACCTTACTACCGAAGGGGTGCACGCACTTTCATATCTAGACCTAAAAAGGGAATTTGTGAAATTTGCAAAACTGTAGTCGCATTAGATCAATTCATAATTTTGTTGTTCTAGAAAGAAACTCAGTAGAAGGCTTACAACTATAATATTATGGCATAGAACATTATAGTCCTGCCATTCTGACTTCAGAATGGAATATCGTTAGATGAACTTCCTCTTTAAATCTATTTGTAGCAAGGTACCTACTAAATTGTTTAATGTTAGACATCCAGACCATCGTTTTGGCCGTACTATCATCGCAATACTTGTTAAAAAGGCATCATATAAAATTACTTCATTTTCATTAGGGGATTATTCTTTTCTTCATAATAATATGGACTACACATAACTGAGCTGCTTCATAATGCGTCTTCGGAAAGAGAAGTATGTACAATATTTTGATAGATTATTGGATAGCTTAAATACTATGTTAAATAATTTCTTGAATATAAATATTAACTGGGCTAACTGCATGCCTCCATGTATTCATGTAGGAACATACAATTATAAATTATGTTAGATTCTGTAGTACAATATTTAATGACTAAACGACCCTGTACATGAAGTTCTAATCACCTACGAGCTGATTTACCGAAGATTAACATGTGTATTATATAATATACTAGTTGTTGCCCGGGACTTTGTCTGCGTTAAATTTATGATCAATATTCGGTTTAAAAGTATACTATGATCTTTTCTACCAAATTCTATGAAGATCAGTTGTATGGTTTAACCGTGAAGGCGCATCAAACAAACAAACAATTTTTGCATTTTTAATAATAATCTCGGTAGGTAGGTAAGTATAATTTCACTTTAATCTTTGTAATAGGCAGGCAATAAGAAAAATACGCCTAAAAATGTAAAATAAGGACGAATAAAAGTTTAAAAACCGCTTTAGTGGTTCTTAAGCGGTTAACTTCAGTCAAAAGCGCTCGGCGGAAATTTAAAAGCCACTATAAAACCGCGTTAAAACAAGGCTATAAGGCTAAAGGTACTGAATTATTACCTGGTTTAAAGTAAAGTAATAAAATTGTAACCCAGTAAAGTCTGTACCGAGGGAGTATTTTAGATACGTGAATGTATGAAATCGGCTCGACAAAAGACGTTCTCTTTGCTTTACTGCTCTAGAGCATCTGAGCAAGTGACTCACGAATGCGCCCACGAGATGATGTTACCCCATATAACATGACAGAGATTTTTTTAAAGATGATGGGAAATTCACTGTTCTCTTACTGTCCACTGAGAAAACATCAGATCATCACATTCACAACACATCATCATCTTGTGCCAATTTAAAAATTGAACGAAATTGCGGGTACAATTGGGGTAAATTGCGAGCAATTCGAGGGTGGGAGCTAGTTTAGTAGGCACGAAACGTTTTATCGTTTTTTATTTCCAGCTCACTCGTGTGTATGGCCCGTGACCCGGAAGTAAAACACACGGGGCACAATTTTAAAAATGCATTTGTAGACCCACGTTACATAGCGCGGTTTGTGAATGCGAACTTATAAATAAATAAGACTCCTACCGACTTCTAGAGTACGAAGCGATCCAGTTGAAAGTTAATTTAACAAGACATCTTACTAATATGACCTATACATGTGAAACTTAGTTACTTTGTTTGTTTGATACGCCTTTACGGCTAGGTATACCACACAATAAATGTTAGAATTTGGTAGAGAGTTTGTTTCAGATATGGAGAAGGTCATAGGATACTTTTGATCGCGAATAAATATACAGATCCCGAGGGAAAGAAAACGACATAAATTTTAAGCGGACGAAGTCGCCGGCAACAGCTAGTAAATTATATTCGTAAAAATTTTTAACTTCGTTCTTTTCAATTGCGCCCATTGTTAAAATGCAATAAAGCGTAAATAAATAAATAATAAATAAATTGTGGTTCTTAGCGGTAGATCTTGTTTCACTACAGTTTTAACTTTAAACTACTGCTCAGTTTGAATATCGCCTTGTTTGTACTCGATTATAAGAAATATATAATCCATCGGAGGTGCGTTGGGCAGTGATCCTGTCTAACGAGCGGTGGATCCCGGGTTCGATCCCCGGCCGGGGCAGACATTTATTTGGCAGATAAGTTAAGCGTAATTGCGTTGTGTTTTCTGTGTCCGTCACCCGCAACACAGGGAATTCTAGTGCGGGGGTGTGAGTGTGTAAAGGTTTATTATTTATATTATTATTCTCCAAGATGCGCAACTTCATACCGTGTCACTGTTACGTATATCTCGTTTCCTACTACACAAAAGACCCTTCAGGGTACGCCCTCGTACTTGTAATCATATCGCTATTACCATACTTCCTACATATTCCCCGGGCATTCCACCGAGTACCGAGTTGGCGTTAAGTACAAAGACGTGTTATCGCTAAGGAAGAAACCTCTTTTCCTTAGCGATAACTTTCCTCAGGAACCACGCTTTGGCTAGAGAACATCTGCTGGCATTTTAAATATAGATAAAAAAAACGAGTGAACTAATGCCCATCTCTATTCTATTTACCGTTTTCTTTGATGTATTCAAATTATATCACTGTTTACGAAAATAAAGACGGTGTTGTACCTACTTGTGTGAGCTTTGTGAATTCACGTTTTATAGCATTGCCGGTCGTAATATACTTATTTGACACCAGGGATTGCTCGCCACTTCGTCGGCGAGAAATTTCGAAATACAGAAAATTTTAAACACTGAAAATAGGTACAGACCGCTAAGGGCTATAACTAAGAAACCGTTTGAGTTATTGAGATAAAGCATAATGTGGCAAGTTAGTGTACCCTCTACAATCCCTGAAAATTTCATCAAAATTAATTAAGCTGTCGGAGCCTATTCGCGAAAAAAAACCGCGCACAGTCAGACGGACAAAAATTCGAAAAACAGTTCATTACGTTTAGGTGCCATATGAGTAGCATATTCCATTGAATTATTGAGGTATGTGTATTTAAGTACCAAATTATATCACACTAGCTGTTGCACGCGACTTCGTACGCGTGGAATTTAACTCAAATAATTAGTACATCATTTCGTCTTACCTTTAACCATTTAAGTAGCGCACGCGATGAAAGGAAATTTTTGAGACAATTTTT
>DWLO01001962.1:0-13561 GCA_018245335.1 Dalla quadristriga | reverse complement strand
CACCAACGCCCCGAGTATTAACTATCTGAACAACTTAATATACATGTTAACGAGACCAACATATATTTTCGAGTAAACTGAGGTTTTTATGTTTACGAAGATACCTATATGTAACAGAATCAGTCACTGAATGTCTCCGGCATGCTGAATACCGTAATCACTGGAGGCAGCTAATGAACACCTGTACAAATAATTACCAGAGTAGACACGACGTTGATAATCAAAATACGACGAAGAGATGACTGATTTGCACGGGCTGCTACCTTGAGTAATGAAGATACGACGGAAAGAAGACTGACCTGCACGAGCGGCTGGGCCGCGGGCCTGGGCGGCGGCTGGTTGGCAGGCGCCGTGCTGTACCCCTCGTCGCTGGAGTATGTCGCCTGGAAGGGTGTGCTGCGGGCGTACCGCGTACTTATCTTCCGTCCGAACACATCCTCGCCGTCCATACGTTTTAAAGCCCTGAGACAATCAAATGTATAACTTTTACTATTCCATTTTTATTATTATTTTGTTTAGCCTCAGTTTGTACTTTGTTGTGAGAGAAAGGTGCGAAATGTGACCATTTAGCATCTCTCTCGCTCGCACATTCTAACATTTTTAATGATTGTAAAAGTCTGGGTAGACTTTTGAAAAATGTGCTTCAATGTCATTGTTGACAATAAAATTACGGATATTTAAGACATATTTAAAATTTCATATACCTAATTTTTGACAGAAAAGAACGGCAATAAGTGTTTTCGTCCTTTTTCTCTATCAAAAACTCTTAATGACTGCAAAGCTTTACTAACAATAATTATATAAAAAAATGGTGAAGTGGATTTTAGTTCATAATAAAGCTTTTATATTATCCTGCTTCCTACTAATACCTATTATAAATGCAAAAATTTGTAAGGACGGATTAAAGTTTGTTAGACTTTCACGCCAAAACTACTGGGCGGATTAAGATGAAACTTTACAGTGTTATTCTCTATTGGGGCGCGAGTTCCATGTTCCTTTACGGAGAGCCGGAAGCCGAGCCCTTTCCGCTAGCTAGCCTATTCTTTCCCATACACATTGCAATAATCGCAACAGATATGGATTATTATGTTGATTCATTTAGGCCAATTTTAACGAACGTATTATGTTCGGTCACATTTTGTACGCCTAGCGCGCGATGGTAAAAAATGAATGCTGAGAATGTACGTGTGGCGGGCACAGGGCTATAGCTTATACTCCAGAAAAACATAAGCTGCGTTTTTTTTCCCAAAATTCATTCCCTGAGGGGGTTAAATAGGAGATGAATTGAAATTAAGACATTTACGCGGGCCAAATCTAGTTATAATAACTGTAAGATCCGTATTGCTTGTGCGTCGACCACACACAGTACACCACAATGGACCAGGACTCGAGAACAGAAACTTATTTCCCAATGCAAATGTCTGCCTCGGCCGGGAATCGAGCCCGGGGCTCTCAGCTCGTCAGTCCGGGTCTCTGTCGGCTATAACATTTTGATGTCGGACAAAGATCTTAAGGGTAACCAGTCATCAGACCATATAGATTGTGTTATTATTAATTTATTATTATCCATATATAAATAGGCAAAGACAACACAATTCAGTACCTTTTTCTCCTGTCTGTCTTTTTTTGTAGCTTTAGAGCTATCAAAAATTCGGAACGTTCGGAAAGTTCGGAACATGCAAATTCATAAGGTATATGAAAAACATACGTATGCTTTTCTTAAATTTTGAATTATGATTATGGGCTACTTTCGATCAGTGGGCGACTACTAGTAACTTACAAACCCCACTTATAAACATATCATAAAATTGGGCAATAAAAATAGTCAGGATCGGTTATTAATGAGTAACATGACCCGGCATAGTATTATTCTATACGTAGGTATTGCGTCGTAATTTTTTATTACCTACTGAAGGTAATTAACAATCGCATTGAAGCCACTGCGTAATTTATAATAAAATAGATATCAATTAAAGTTAAATAAACTCATCTATCAATAAGTAAATAATTCAAGTACCAACACGGTAGCATATAACGGTAACGTTTTCATGCACGTGACGTGTGCAGTCGCAGTATAAGACTCAATGATTTGGATAAATTTTTAAGATATAACGTTTACCAACGCATTTTCCGTAGCAAAACAAATTGAAAGTACATAATAAAATATTAATTACATAAGATTAACATTATCGTATTGCGAACGAAATCGACATCAGCATACCCATTGTGTTCGTAGCAAATAACTAAAATATAATGCAATTTTGGTGAAATCCAAAACCATTAAGTACTTATATAATTCTTTAAACGAAATTCGCAAACCACATGGAAACACGACGATTATAATTATGACCAAACTCACCCACTAATCAGCATATTTTCAAGTCACTACGCCCGTTACCATGAATCGATTAAAACTTAACAATGAACAATAAATACGTTAAATTAGTATAAAGAATAAATAATAATAACAAATAAATAAATAAAACTTTGCACTAATCTAAATAAATTATATGTGCTATTTTGGATAATGGTCCCCGATAGGGCCTGGCGACGCAATGGCCGTTGAAAATTGTAACTGACCAGTCAACGGAAATCTCGTTAATTGAGGGTAGAAATGAAATTTTTAAAGAGGCAGATCACATAATGCCCAGTTCACACGTTAGATCATCGACATAAGCGCTTTAAATGTTTCGTTTCGTAACAAAGCATGTCATAACATAAAATTAAGGTTTACCTCGATATAATAAATCTCATATTTACATTTTAAACCCGTTTTCATGCAATAGTTATGTTTACATACAAATTTACACACAAGTTTTTTTTTATCTCAATAACTGACTGAACTAACAAACGCGCATTGGAACAAGATAGTTTATGGCCGGAGTGACATAGCTTATTTTTTTTAATTATGCCCTAATGATGTCGAAGTGTATATACTAAACGCATTTATTATTCATTAAACATTACTTTCAAAATTATCCTTTTTAATTTTAACATTTTATGTAACAAACATCCAAATTATTTCAATGCCTGAAGATGATGATGAAATGATGAAATTCATTGACGACCAAAAGTTACCGACATTGCAGTCAGAATAAGCAAGCTGAAATGGCAATGGGCGGACGTTCGAAGCACTGATAACCGATGGGGAAGAAAGGTCCTTGAATTCAGACCACGTCTCAGAAAAAGCAGCATAGGTCGCCGTCCGACCAGGTAGACTGATGACCTGAAGACAGCGGGAAACTGTTGAATTCAGAGGCTACAGAACCGGGCGGAGTGGCGCCGATTGGGAGAGGCCTATGTCCAGCAGTGGACTTTTAAAGGCTGATGGATGGTGGATGTAATAAAAGCAAATAATCGCAATAATTAAACAATTTGTCGCTAGAGCAAACATCTTTTTTATACCACTTTTTTGTCGTAGATTCATTTATAAGCAATGAAAACTAATCATGCAATCAACTTTTAACGCTCGTGTAACCTTCAAGTACTTCAATACAACGCGACTTATCCGGGTAATGTTGCGGAAGTGTTATGAAATTAAAGTACCTACTTATTTTTTAATGTAATGTGAATAGCAAAAATTATCTGTGACAGACCTCGAATAGGACTGTGCCAAGGACTGTTAGTAAGTTAGTTAGTCGAGATAGTATTAGGTGTTAATAAGAATATTAGGTGGTAAGTATTCGTCAATATCGTTCGCCCTATAACCGTGGGAGTTACGACTGTTAATGTAAGTTATTCCAGTTAGTAATCGTTAGTAATTGTCCTATTTGAAGCTGGCCACAGATGCATTGCTATACCTGAAGACTAAGGTGGTATAAGTGTAACCACATCCACACGTTTCCGACCCTAACACAATTGTTGAAAAACAGTTGTCACGGTAGAAATGGGTTTGACGATCCTACCGCCCCAGGCAAATACACAAGTTCCCACCTGACCAGAATCAATTTTTACCAATAATTTGGCGAATACTGACTTAATTTGAAATTTAATTTTCATTTGTGATGTACCCTACTACATATAACCAACACTATTGAGGTGGTGCATTCTACATTCACAAAAGATTATACGCAAATTTACGTCGGACTATCCGCCAGTCATAAAAAATATATTTCACAACATTTTTACTATATGAAATCATTCATAGGCCGATATAGCAATAACATTAGCACACTTATTCCTCCCGTGATCTAATGCTACTAATGCAACGCACCACGGAGTCGTCAAATATTTAAATGCATATTGTAAAACATATAAAAAGTCCATACTAAAAGTATTACCTGACAGTAAATACATGACATATTTTAAATACTTTATATATATATATAGATATAAGATAGATAGATATAAGCCACCTGTATACTTAAAACAATGGACTATGTCCGAAATAAACAGTATATTATTATATTATTACGATTACAGTATACCTAGTTACATATAATTATCAATGACCCATTTTGTACGATGTACTTTATTGAGATTATTTTGGTCAATGTGTGCATAAAAAGTAGTGATAATGTTATTTAGTGCTACTATTTGTTATTTGATAGCGCTGCGGTATGCCACAAAATAATTTACGAATCATTCAAAAGTATAAGAAAACATTAATCGAGGAAATGTATGGTTCAAGCTTTACATTAGTTAAACATTGTATTGAGACTACCCTCAACAACCCTATACAAATCAGCTGTACTGACGGTTATTTGAGTGATGCATAAAACCTGTTGTCTGCACACGTATAAAAGAATCATTAGTCCTCAGCAGGAGTAGTACCGCCTTTTTTAATACACTACCAGTTTAAGTAGATTTTCATACACACTTGCTATTCTCCATTCTACCCGTCTGGGGGCTAATTGGTTTTTAAAGCCGTTGTCATTTTCCGAGACTCCATCTATCTTCACAGTAAATTTCATATGGATCCATTCAATCGTTTTTACGTGATTGAGTAGCAAACATACTACACGTTAGATTCGTGTTTGGTATTAATTACCTCGCGTCCCTCTTCCTTTTGTTTATTGTGTTGTTCTTACCTACTTAATAACATCCATCCATCCAAACTTTAACATTTATAATATTAGTAGGACCGTAATATACCAAACCAGTTGTTTAAATAAGGCATATCTGTAGCAAATACCTTGCCAATTAATTAAACAATACATTCACAACACACAACACTCCCTACAAATATTTATTTACATACGTACGCAGATAGAAATTGGAAGATTGATAGGTAATATTCGGAAACGCTCATAGCTCCGCGGTGCATGTCAATCGTCAATGATCGACAAAGTTAAGCAACCTCAGAGCCTGTTGGAAGTTCGATAGGTGACCACTAATGACAAAATTTCGTGAGCCTTTCCGGGCTTCGCAGGGCATATCAAAGAGACGATCCCGCTTGTTATAATAACATACCAGTGGTTAAACCTCTTCGGAGGTCTTTTGACGGTCTACCAACTTCTGGAACTCAGGTTGGCCACTAACTAGTTAGACTAGAGTACGCTCCAGGCCTGCGCAATCCTGAGTCTATTGCTTTGCAGCGCCGCTAATCCCGCTTATAAGGGTCTGTAGCCACTCACCTAGAGGCATGATCCGGAGTAGGGAAGCGTATAATTGCGGTAGACAGATGCACTTTGAGCACTTTCCCGCCGCAGTTGTCCGCCAGCCGACGAAGGCGCCTGGAGATCCGCTCGGGCGGCTGGTCCACGGGCAGGTTCAACACTTCCATCTCACACGTCGCCTCCACATCCTCCTCCGTTTGACTTATCTTTGGTATAAAAAGAGATAACTTGCAACTTTCATAGACTTTACTAGATCCATATGTCTTTGTCTTTGCTAAATAAGGTTTAAAATAAATAACTTGCATCTTTTTCCAAATTAAAGCCGCTAGGGAAGTGGGGCTAAAAGTACTACTGTGGGTATGACGGCACTCAATGTCTAATGTCAAAGCAGTAACAACACATTCATTCTAACAGTTCATAAATGATGAGGCGTACAGAGGAGTTGTGTTCCTATCAACACTACATGCTTGGAGTTTGAAATCAAAACATAAATAGAGTGCTAGGTTTTAGTGACATGGTGCCATACAACAGTGTTTACATAAAAGATGGGATATAACATAATTGTTCTTCATACATATAGAAATAAATACACAGATCTAAGACATTCAACTATTTAAAATTTTCATACCACATATGGGGTCCTCTTGCAGTGTTTAGCAAGAATTATCCAGAAAGGACGTTTAGACTTTAAAAAAAAATTAGTTAAATGAAACCTTTTGCAATCAAGACGTTAATCAAGATGTTTTGATAATATCAAATTTGACTTTACATTCTTAATATCACTGAGTCAAGTGTGTAGCTAGTATTACTGCTAAAATTATGTTACAAGTCTATTACAATCAGGAAATAATATTTTTTCGTTAATATGCTTTGCGACATGAACTATACAAGCCAATCTTGAGAACTATTCCAACAACACTATAAAACTGTACTCTAAAAATCTATTACTCAAAGCAATTGGAGTGTTAGGAGAGTGTATACGATTGCAAATGATTGTATACCTTTGAATTCCTTGGCAAATGTGCTGTCAATTCATTATAACAGTAATGAGATGAGGCACACGTAATTAAGGCAGTTGATGTATTTTGTTTATGCACCAGTATCACTTCCATGTTCTTCCTGATGAGAGATGTAAATACATAATAAAATTTGGAAAATTAATAGTTATATCAATCATACATGCATAAATGTTTGTAAGTTAGTCAATATACAGAACATAAACAGATTGCATTGGTAGCAAAAGCCGATTAAATGCAATGAAACTATCTTATATTTTTAACATGGGCTATGTGGATTGATTAAAAATTACTCAGTACATAGTATAAAGGAAAACCACATGCACACTTGTGTATACACATCAATCTTTCTCAAAATTTCATTAATCTCGACACATCCTCTCAATGTAAGACTGCAGAGCACAGGTCTCCTAAAAGCATGAGAAGAGTTAGAACTGTAATCCACCATGGCAGCCAATAGTGGATTTAATCCCCAGACTAGAATGGGAGGCCCAAATCGGCAATCCCAACATTTGATACTAACTAAATCTGTCTCTCCTAAATGGTACAACTATACTAGTTGTTTAAACACTCAGTAAAGATTAAATTTTATTAAAAGTTTTGTGATGATAAAGTAAATTGTATTAAAAAAATTAATATGATTCATCAAATGTTAGTTAGCTATTTTTGTATTTTTAAAATATAAAACACACCCAAATAGTAATAGGTTCTACAAAATTTACAGATAAGACCAAGTGAATTAACCTTTCCTGAATTTCAGCCTATCAATAGTGGAAAACTATTAAGTACCTACTTAAACTAATAGAAAGACTTATCAAGGGACTTTCTTCTATAATATGTACTGCCATGTGTCTTAATGTGAAATGCAGTGAGCAGACTGGGGTCCATACCTATGTCTAAAGTCACACAAATCGGCGGCAAAGTTTATGTCCCCCGAAATAAGCAACAAGGCAGCTGGAGCTGTGTGGAGCTCCCCAAACCTCCTCATGCACTGTCTCAACTTCTCATCAGCTGCATTCTTTTGAGTGCCACAAACATGAATTAAGCTAACCTGTGGACAAAAAGTTTGCAAAGTTTAGAACACCTATACACAATATTGTATGTTTTTTTATTACCAAAGATTACAAATCACCTTAGAAGTGTAGTAATTATTATTACACTGATAAGGAGACCAATTAATTGTTATTGATGTTATAATTTGGTAGACATTTATATCAAAACAATCAGTAGTTTATATCCACCATTATCAACATAGTTGCCACAGAAAAACATGTTTAATCTGATAGTATTGTCAAGGTTTTTTTTGATAAACGATAGACAAAATGTTATGGGAAAAGATACAGGTTTTATATTTAATTTTCACACCTCTAAGTAAACCTTTTAAAATATAAAATATATTGTTGTTATTTTACATGCTTTGTATTATTTCATGTATAAAAATACTTTCGACTCACCAATTAGTTACTGAATGGTTTACTTATAACATGCTATTTTTAATAATGTTTGATGTGAACTTGGATTCATTTTATGGACACAAAAATTACTACTTGCAAAATAAACATACTTAAATCTAAGTAGCTAGTCATCTCCTATAGAAAACTGATACATACTTGAGCATCATTAAGTTCTTGTAACCGATGCTGAGACTCCTTCCTCACATCGCACACAACCACAAAGTCTGCCTCCCTTCTACCTGTAAGAAATTTGGCTCGGATTGCTGCAACCACGTCTATTGCAGAGCAGCCTCTGGGTACCTGTGAAATTTTTTTTAAACATTGAACAATGTAAACAGCATTTAAGCAAAGATGTAGATATTTAATTAGGAACAGTGCTTTTACCATATTCAAATTATATATGAAGCAATATGTAATGTGTGTCATTCTAATAGATAAGACAGTGACTAAAATTGCAAATCTTATATTGCAATGTTACTTAAAATGCTGCAAACTTAATGATGAAAGTACTAATACAACATTACAATCCTGTCCAATATGTGAAACATTACTGTAGTGTCAGCAAAAAGTTATTATTACCTGACAATTTTCTATGTCCCAGAAAATTCCAACTGGCATATTAACAACGGTGCGCTGCTTATGGTGACGAAAGCGAGACCTTACTCTAGTTCTCTCAACAGGAATAGCCCCATCTTCTCTAATAATACTGTGTTCATCATCTGAGGATTCATCTTCAATATCTAGAAATTGTAGTTAAATTTTGATATACCTATCACATTATGAATTCCAAATGAAAAATTTGAATAAAAGTGAAAGTAGATAATTACTTACAAAAACCTACAACAGCAAAATATTTACCATTGTGGGTTTTGTTGCCAAACAATTTACTTAATTCAATGACCACACAAACCTAAGTTTTGTAGCAAAAATGCACATTCATTATTTATTACAGAGGATGTCTGAAGGGTACAAAGTAATTCAAATCCTGTTTGCGAACACGACATATGTTTATTGCATAAGTTTGTATGCTTACCAGTTAGCCATAATCGAGGTGGCAATGGTATTTTCATCGCAGGACTAGAAATAGTACACGTAAGACCTTGTACAGATCGACTCCTCGAACATTTTTGGTTGCCACATCCCTTATCTTCACAGTTTTTAGACGTATTATTCATTGTGCGTATCATTATTGTTTACCACGAATACAAATTGCTATGCATACAGCAGACAAAGCAGCACGTAAAGTAGGCTACCTCGACTCATAAATGAGCACACTTACAAATACCCAGAAAATAAGTTGATAACATAAATCACTACGTTAAACACTTAAATCGTTTAAGATTTGCGTCAAATGTGTAAAACAATTATATACAAAATGTAAAAACAAAGCAACCAATACTGCTACGCCATTTCAAGAACTCTTTCACACGACCACAGACAAACTAAACTAAATGGAATCATAAAATCACTCAATCAAAAACTCAAAGCATAGACATCTCAAACTCATGCATGCTCTTTGACTAAAATGTTACCTGATCTAATCGATTAAAATTTGTCAAATTATTTGTAGAAAACACTACCAAAGACAAAGAAAATACAAGGTCCCATCTACTTGTGTGGTGGTTATTGGAGACAAGAAGCTTAGAACAGAATTGTAGCTCGGTGTTCAAGTGGTTATATTTTATATGGCGGTTTCTGCCACTCCGAATAATTTACCCAGTACCTAAAAACATTCTGGAGAATTTCGCTGAAGCGGCCATCTAGCGGAGCATAAACAAAATTATTTTTGTTTAATACTATGCAGTTTTTAATAATTGCCCACGATTTACTTTTTTAAATGTAATGTGAATAGCATGTAGAACTTGCAGCCCGCGAATAGGTCTAAGCGGGGGACTTTTTTTTATCGTTACTGAATAGGGTGGTGAGCTGGAAGAGCTCAACCAGAAATCAGAAGACAAAGAATTTTTAAAGAAGATCACGGTACTGTGTTTTGTGTGTAAGATAGGGGCTTCTGCTGATGGCTCTTTGAGACCATGGTCTCGTCATAGATGATCCCTCCATCGGGTTATGCCTTGAGTCTTGAGCCAGCCACCGGCTTAACATTGATTAAATCTTTGCTTTTTACAACTGTTGACTGTCAATGTCAACCCAACTTTTCAATTCAGTGAGGAATCTGTCAATCTCCCTGTCATCGAAAGTGAGCTTGCATTTACCGATTGCTTTGCTGTTAATAGTTCATTAGTTACATTTAATTTTCATTGTTGATCCAAATAAATTATACAAGCACCCAACAGTTAGTATTCTTATAATTGTATTTACCAAAGTAATAGTTTATTGGTTAGTTATCATACAGTATGTTTTAAATATTACATAGCATTTATTCTTGCAGTTTGTTGAAGATGACGACTAACGGCGATATTGGTGGTCTTGATGCCAGTGGCAAAATAATAAAAATGGAAGTAAGTAATCCTTGATACCACGTAGCATAATAATATTCTGGTTCGTACGTTGCCAATACTGTTTTGCTAAGCTTTAGTTAGCTTTAGTTATTAGTTTGAATTCGTTCGTTATAGCTTTCTTTTATAACTTGCAAAAGTGACATCCTTCTAATAGTCTGACCGTAAATCTCTGTTTGGAATCCCAATATAAAAATACCGCATGCAGGAATTGTTATCTTGTATATTGTATACTTATAGTCATATATTTTGCAGGTCGACTATAGTGCCACATGTGATGAGAAGATACCAGTTTGGAAGTCATGGGCTTCTAGTGGAAGAGTCCAGGAGGCAATAGACCAACTGTTGGCATTAGAGAAGCAAACAAGAACGGTAAACTAATAATGGCAAAGTAAAAATATACTCTTGTTCATCTACCATGTATAATAACATTATCTTGGGCACCTACAAAAACACTGCTTTTAATTGGTTTGTGCTTGACATACCATGACCATTGCCCTTATAATAATAAAATTAATTGTTTGTGTTAGTTTGTAGTTTCTTCATTTGGGATGAGAAACTAACTCGCTTTGGGTATATACCCTTACCCCTTTCCAATCTGATCCATTGACTTGCTTTTGCCACAGTTGTGAGATCATTTTTTGGGAAATCTTATAATGTTGGTTCCACTTTTCAAGCACATTTGGACAAAAATATACCTTCATACTTTTACCATGAATTTTTAAGCTTTCAGACAAGACACCTGATGATAAGTAATGATAATAAACTTTTATTTTCATTACATTTCTAGCAATGATTTTAATTTTGATTGGGTTGCTTTAACTGTTCAATTTAGCATGTAACATTTTTATATGTGTTCTTTAACTGTAAATAAAGACAATTTAAATTTAATTTATTGAGGATTTAAGACAACACTTATAGTTCATTCTCATATAATATATATTATATTATATATTATAGTCATTATATGTCCATATATTCAGGTTTGATAATTGTAAATTTTTTATGAACCCTATTATATTGAACTTTTTAGAAAAACATTTGTTTGTTGTGTAGGGAGCAGATATGGCTTCAACAGCAAGAATCCTGGTTACAGTGGTGCAGATCTGCTTTGAGGTTAAAAACTGGTCTGCACTCAATGATCACATTGTACTCTTGTCCAAAAGAAGGTAAATATTTGTTTTTTTCTTCTTCCTTAAAATATGTTAAAATAAAAAGAAGTCTAGTTTTTTGATGGAGAATAAAAAATTAAACCAAATGATTGATTAAATAATTCATTCCTTGACTCAAACTCTGTACATTTCTAACACTATTCTGAAGTAAAGTTTAAAATGGCTGCAACCTTAGCATAGTGGCTAGTGCTAGGCATGGGTTTCTCCTTACCACTGAGGTCTGGCGTGTACACCACCACACTGCTCCAATTCAAATTAGTGGAGGGGTTAGTGGCAAACTCGAGTATTGGAAGTTATTCAGGCCGGTCGAAGGACTCTGACAAGGTTTAACGGCTGTTATTTTACAATAAGTGCCCATTTCACGTGCCCTCCAAAGCATGGAAGTGCTCCAGAAATTTTTCCACTTGTAGGCAACCATCCAACTGTCTGCGAGATTGCTACCGCTCTACTCGTCAATCAGTTACAATTGGCACTCGCTGCGAGACTATAAACTCTTCAAGTTGAAAATAATGGGGTTATTTGATTCTTTTAGGTCACAACTTAAGCAAGCTGTAGTGAAAATGGTTCAAGAATGCTACTCATATGTGGACAAGACACCAGACAAGGAGACCAAAATAAAACTGATTGAGACACTAAGGTCCATAACCGAGGGAAAGATTTATGTGGAAGTAGAGAGAGCAAGACTTACCAACATCCTGGCTAAGATACGGGAGGAAGAGGGAAATGTAGCGGAAGCAGCCAAAATCATACAAGAGCTTCAAGTGGAGACTTACGGGTCAATGGATAAGAGAGAGAAGGTGGAACTTATCTTAGAACAAATGCGACTGTGTCTCGCAATCAAAGATTACATCAGAACCCAAATCATATCCAAGAAAATTAATACAAAATTCTTTGAGGATGATAACACTCAGGTAATGTAATGTATTTCTGCTCGTAACCTTGCAGACTCAAGTAACTGTTTCTGCTAGGAACGTTGCACACAATAAATTATCAGGCTGTGCTGTATTTTGCACATTAGTAGTAGTCATTTTAAGTGTTATAATGTTGGTTCCACTTTTCAATGATTATTTGTATGTTACAAAATTTTGAAAAATATATACCTTTACACTTTTACCTCTCCTATGCTAGGAGGTTCTGAGGATAAGGGGTATATTGGGGTTGAAAAGTTGTATGAATCTCATTCATTGGGAAGGCTTAAGGCCCAAACATAGGTACTTAGGACCTTTTTGTAACAAATAAAGGACGACAAAATTGAATGTATTGGCAAAATCACCCCTAACTGCCCCTAAGGTTGTACAATAGGTGAAGGGTGATTGTATGGGACATCCATAATTTTTATGATTAAAACAATGAAAAAATTTTTTTTGTCTTTTAGATAAGATACTCAGGTTGACACATCACAGTTCAATGTTTGATGAGAGTTAAAATTAAATTAATTTAAATATAAAATTACTTTCAACAGGAGTTGAAAGAGAAGTTCTACAGAATCATGATAGCGGTAGACCAACACAACGGGCACTACCTGGCTGTGTGCAGACACTTCCGGGCGCTGGGCGCCTTGGGCGGGTCGGATGCGCTGATCGGCAGCGTGGTGTTCCTCATCCTGGCGCCCTACGACAACGAGCAAGCGGACCTCACACATAGGCTCAATGAGGATAAGGATCTGGATAAATTGCCCGAGTACAAGTAATATTTTTGATTTTATTAATCACCATCTCTTTCAACCTAAGTTTGACACGGCCGATCACAATCTATCCTGAAGACCGATACTTTTTGCTATTTGTGTTAGCCCTTATCTTTTCTAAGCGCAATAATTAGGTGCAGTTTCTACATTCATGTGAACTCTATTCATTAATGTTTGGAGTGCTTTGGGTCTTCAAATTGGCCAGAGAGGAACTCCCCTAC
>DWLO01001961.1:0-13563 GCA_018245335.1 Dalla quadristriga | reverse complement strand
GGGTTGGCCACTAACCCCTTCACCCAATCCTTATTGGAGCAGCGTGGTGAAGTATGTTTCAGGCCTCCTCAGTTGTGAGGAGAGACCCGTGCCCTGCAGTGGGCCATTATGGGTTGCAGCCAGCCACTGCTTGTTTCTACCAAAATCGTAATCCTGGCTATATGTTAATATCTTATGTTCAAAATATTATTTAGTTATGGTTATACTGTTTAAAAATAACTTTTCAATTTTCATACTATTGTCAACTGATTTCCATGAAAGGGGCGCAATACAATTCATGTGATGCCTTCAAGCACCTGAGCTATCCGTGTATACGTATTTTACTAAATAGCAAATGTCCAGATTTTCCAAATCATCATTGTTTTTGTTACAGGTGCTTTTCTCATCCCATTCTTTTTAATGGTTATGCTGATTGGCCTACCACTTTTCTATCTGGAGCTGTATGTCGGACAGTTTACTGGATTAGGACCGCTGAAGGCCTTTAGCGCGATATCGCCATTTTTTAGTGGCCTCGGCTACTGCACACTTGTGGTCATCTCCATAATATCAATTTACTATATGATCATCGTGGCCTGGACCTTGTTCTATACGATTGTATCGATCCTCGGACACCTGGACTGGGGATACTGCTTTAACGAATTCAACACAGACTGTAAGTATTTTTTAATCTTATTAAATAATCGTAATCTTAATCTGGGTTGCCTCACGTATTCATTCATACTTCTTAAGATCAATATCTAATCTTTTGTGATGTTTGGTGAAAGTGTGATTCACTCAAAATTATTTTCGAACGTTTACAGCCGAATGCATTTTGGGATCTCATTTCATTACATCTCAGTAAATTACGTGCCTTTTAAAAATTATTAGCACTCCATTTACCGACGAATAAAGAAAACATCTACAGTGAATTAGAAGATATTAAAAAAAATCCTAATTCTAAAAACGATGTTAAAAATAACGAAAAATGTTAATCGAAGACTTACCAGAACGTCGGCTATAAAAATGTCCGACGACTTAATAACCACTTCCTTGTTTAGAATTACTTTGTATCGGTCATAAAAGTTTGCGATAAAATATGTACATGGGTAAAATATTCATAATTATTAAATAAAATTAGCCGTGTGGTGACGGTAGAACAGAATACAATTGTCACCCCCTCCTCTTCTCGCGGGTGTCGTACGAGGCCACTAAGGGAATATATCGAAAAACGTAGCATGGTCTTCTGTGCAGCAACTCTCATCTACTGCGATCACCATCCCGCCTGCCCAGCGCGGTGGTTCTGAGCAAATCCTCCTATTTTTAGGAGAGGTCTTTAGTTCAGCATTGGACCACTATAGACTGTTGATAATGTCGATGAAAAAAAAAGCGCATATTATTTACGGGAGCTACAATCATTAAAACATTATTTGTGCTTTACAAAAGTAGTGCAATGTCTTTTTGACAATGGTTATTGATGCCGCATACTATTATACCTCCATGGACGAAATTATTCGTCCATGATTTCTCTAAAGATTTTAATCATGGCTAACATTCATTGAAATCTTTAAAGGTATCATTATGTAGTAGTAGTATGTAGTAATAGTCAATGCCACTATTACTTTATAGAAATGAAAATCAATTGCCACATATACGACGGATCCTAACTTGAGATCGGCTCGACCGAATTGGCTGATTTTTTAAATTGTGTTCGGTAATGTCAGGTCAAGATTGCATGAAAGAACATTTTTGGAAAATCTACGGGAAATATCAAACCTTATCATTTTCTTTTTAAGTATATTGCTCCCGTGCGAAGCCGGAGTAGGTCGCTAATTATTTTATAAATGTAGTAACAGATCGTTTTGTTTCTGTATCGTTTCACTGGAGCAATAAAGGAATGTTGTATTGTATTGTATTCTTACCTCATTACTACAAATTCAAACATTAATGAAAGTAAGGCTTAGGATCTAGACAACGTCATTATTTAATTTTGAAGGAATCACGTTCACAAATTCGAAATTGAAAATCATAAATCACCGGTTACGATAGGATCTTACGTACTGTCGTATAAATTTTACGAGGAGCGCCTACTCGGGCAGGAAAGGCAGGATACTCGAGACTCGTAAAGGTCACACCCTATTCCGAGATAATAAAATGCCAAAAAATGACGCTATTCCAACTTAATTAATTAAACGTAATATTAAATGTAAAATTTCCTTATGATCTTTTCTTGTGCACCCTACCTTATTTCATGGCTACTCCGTGGCGCGTTGGATAGTGACCCTGACTGACGAGCCGTGGGTCCCGAGTTCGATCCCCGGGCGGGGCAAACATTTATTTGGCAGATAAATGTTGGTACTCGGGTCTTGAGTGTGTTAAATTGTGTTGTTATCTGTGTGCCGCAATACAGGGAATCCTAGGGATGTGAGTGTGTAAGCGTTTAATGAACGTTATTTTGTATGATTTCTGTAAATTATTTGACTCTCTATAAAATATTTTATACCAAATTTATAGCATCCCAATACTCTCTCTATTAAGTCCTTGTTTGCATTTATTTATATATTAGCAAACGCCATATAATAAGGACTTGTCAGAGTTCAGCCACCAAGCTATTAACATGAAACAATGGCACAAATCAAAGAATTATGTATAGAGATGAAGCAAGTGGGTAAATTAATATCGATAGACATATTAATTACGATATTGATATATCCATAAACTACATACCTACATAACGCGTACTTTCTGTCAGTCGTCAATTTTCGTCGTGATTGTTAAATAAATAAATAAATTCTAATACACCAGGATTTCATGTATTGTGACTGGTATGGACGACCAAACCCCGGGAGCGGACACTCATCGGTCAGGTAAACCTCGGCCCTGGTTGGGCACCGTATCCATGATGCTCGGCAGGAACGTTCACCGCCGCTTGGCCAGGAAGTTGTAACATTATTTATGATAGAGAAAACCCCTCATACGTCTACCTACATATCGTCAGACAAGTCAGTAGTGAAATCAATGACTCAGACGGCAGTAAACTACCGTTTATTTATCTTGAATATGTAGGTGTAATAGGAATTTATGACCGAAATTCTGCTACCTACGTAATATTATTCGTACTTATTTATCATACCTACTCAGGATGGTTCGATCGTAATTTAGTGTCCGTTGCTAATTCAATAAAAACTACCCATACCCTGCCACGCGTACAGTCGCAGCCAGTATTTTTTTACCATCACACGCTCTATGTGTACAAAAATAACGAAAAATATACGCCCGTAAAAAATCTACATAGTATTCCATGCCAATATTGAAATCCGGCTCAAAGGACCATCTTAAGTGTTGCATTCTATAATAAAGGCAGATAATATGTATTTGGACTATAATCTAGCTAATTTAAAAAAAAAATATCGTAAGACGAGTGGATTACCTAACTTTTCCGCAGCGATTAGACACTGATGGTCCGGTTAGAAATAGACATCTTCGGTACAGAAGGTCGCAGATTTCTAACACCGCTGTGAAAAAATGTTGTGACCCTTAAAGTTGCATACATTTTGTGTCAATTCTGCATCGTAGATTATTGTAGGTGTGTGCGGAAAATAATATGTGTCCGGATTGTGTTTCGGTCGGAAAGGGTTGGATACCGGCTACACTCATACAAGAGGCGACCACCTTAGACCTCAGGGATAGCAACGCATCTGTGACCAGCTTCGAACAGGACTATTACTAACCGGACTATCACTAACACTGACTAACAGGACTTACAGTCGCTAACAGTCCTTTCTCCCATAGTCCTTAATACTCACGAATACTGACCAACTAACATTCCTGGTCTAACACCTCCAGTTCCATTTACGGTCTTATTCGAGGCTTGTCACAGATGTCATGGGCGGCAGCGGATGGGTGTAGCTGCATGCTCGTTTGCTATCTTTATCCCATAAAAAAAATAACTTAAACCAAAACAATTTCAGACATCCCTGATTTAGTATTGCGTAATCCCCTGTGTCACGTCGCGGACACACAGGAAACAAAACAAACCCTCCAAAACAAACATTAATTATCTGCCATACAACTCCGGCCGGGAATTGAACCCGGGACCCAAACCTGTCCGTCAAGATACCCAGCAGACCTCGGAGTAGTCTTGAGGAATTAACAACCATTGCGACATACAAATACGCTGTACCCTTCAAAATGTTTGTACCTAATAATAATAGTTCGGATTAATCTAAATTGAGGCTCTACGCGTGGACACCTATCCCCTAGGCGCCCTTGTAGTTTATTGACATTTGCTTTCCGAGGGTAAACAGTGGCGGCACAGTGATACATTCAGTCGCGAGCGCCCTTAACGCCGCGTTCTCGGCGACTAGAAATCGACTTCGCTAGGAGGGAGGGAGTGGTTTTATAACGTACAGCTGCTGAATTCTTTTAATTTATTTGCGGTAGTAACCATGACAACAATTTCAATAAGTAGGTTACTCTTAGTGCTTGTTCACGCACAACTCGTGGGCGCGGTGGTTTCGAAATATCAAACATACGGCTAAGTGTCGAAGTTTTCACGTATGAAACGCAGGTGAGTTGTACCTACGTCAACAAGCACTTAAGGTGATACAGCGGTTTTAAGTGTGTTTTCAATTTCACAAATTTTCGTTCATTTATAGGATTATGAACCTTTATTATTGAACATATATTTCTTGACTATATGATTTAAGTTTCAATATAACGAAAACACGCCTGCCTACTTTAAATATTCTCGAGTAAAGAAGATTATGAACTAGACTTTAATTATTTTCCATTTTCACTTTTTCATTTCCACTACAATATTTTCACGAATTAGTTCACGGAATTATTTTCAAAACATAGTAAAAAATCATTTCTAAAATGCACTAATCCATCAAATACAATGAAATAAATGGAAAGGTGAATAAAAATTTAAATGATGTTTGGCGTATACGTTGATTATTTTCGAGCGCGCCCTCACTAAAGCCATGTCACAATTTAAGTACATGAAGTAGTTGCATCATTGTAATTTTAAAACTCTTCCGTGATAGTCCTTGATCCGTCCGTTTCATTTTCAAGTGAGGATCGATGTATCGCCATAATGTTTGTACTCGGGTCTTGGGTACGTTAAATTGTGTTGTATGTGTCCGCCACCAGCAACACAGGGAATACTAGTGCGGGGGGTGAGTGTATAAGCGTTTGTTTATTAATTTTTTATGTATTTATTTAGTTCTTCTTTTTCCCAAGTTCAATGTTACCGACAAAAACGCGACACCGATTCCTCCTAGCTTTCTCAGTCACATCCTTTAATGCTCATACAAAATTAGCTGTCCCTTCTTTTGTTTTACATGAACGCCTCGCTGTCGTCCCATCTGTCGCTGTTGTCGTTGTTGTTTACACGCGTCTCTTCCGCAGTATCGCTGTTTTTTAGGCTACTCTAGCTTTTAACGAAGTTTGAGTAGGTATAACATAATTGTATAACAGATTTCACAAACAATCCCTAAGTTTTGATTGACCCTTGTGCATATTTAGGACTTGGTGAGGGGTTTATTTTTGTTTTACCGACTTTAAGGAGACACTTAATAAAGAGTTACCTTAATATAGGAGTTCCCTAATATTAGGGGTGGTTGGTGAAAATGAACCATTAGCAAATCATGTCTGGTAGATACGAGTATTAGATTCAACTCTGGCAGTATTGGATTCGTCGTTAAGTGAATTTAATTTGTATGACAATATCAAAACGTATTTGTTGCATTTGTGTTTAGATAGCCGAGTTTTGTAATAGCTAAAAGTTTACAGAAGTGGCAGTAATTTTATAGCCACTATTAAAAGGAAAATACGTAGCATAAGCTGGTGTGTAAATGTGTGTACAGACAGTATGTTTACGACGGTACATTGCACAGCGTAAACGCCCTGGAAAATGTGGAAAAACTACTGCTATTTTCGCTTGCACCATTTTTTCAGATAGAGAGTGA
This sequence comes from Dalla quadristriga, assembly GCA_018245335.1. NCBI lineage: Eukaryota > Metazoa > Arthropoda > Insecta > Lepidoptera > Hesperiidae > Dalla > Dalla quadristriga. The sequence goes on along the minus strand of DWLO01001961.1, from coordinate 7,615 downwards.
AGCTAAAACAATATTGTGAGTGGATTACGTGGCGTCAAAATCTGCGGCTTATGCAATATGTATAAGCTTTCCATTGCGGAAACTCCACAAACTTACAAATCTTTCACGATTTAGTTTTACCGGTAACACTTGTACCAGAGGCGACCATCTCCAAGAGTCCATGAAATTATTCTACTAACAGTCATCAAGCCAACTGCTGACCGCGCTCTAAGTAGTTTAAAATTTCTGTATGGTATTCAGTTGTTTTTCCGGATTGAATATGATAATCGATAGTAGTCTATATTTATTTATTTAATACATTTGTGGCATTAGTACCGTTTGGGCGAACCGTATAGGTTCTACCACCTTCGGGTGTCCTAGAATCTTCTAACACTTTGAATGACCACCAAGCCCTCTGCGTCCACTCGTGCGGCAGCATCGTGGTAGCGATCGAGCCTGCCTTAGAGAATATCATAGCATCTAGCCTTCTCTGTTGGAATTTACATACTAGTGCTACGTAAAAAGAGTAAGTATTTTACTAGACTAATTCCGTTCAGACGCAAAGCTCGCGTAACTACCTACGTCGGAGCATAGCGCCTTAAGTCCCCCGCAAGCCACAAAGCCTGCAACTCTGTCACTAATCGCTCCGTAGACACCATTATTTTTTGAAGTTTTGCTCGTACGTACAACCTACTTAGGCGCAATTTTGCTTTATTTTATACATGCATTTTAGAACCATTTAATTCGAAATACTCTGATTTAAGAGCGCTGTCACGTTTTGCATCTCTCACGCTCGCATATTCTAATATTATCAATGATTATAAAAGATTGAGTGTACTTTAGAAAAATGTGATTCATTATGGTATTAACAAGAAGCTGGTAAATTCCCTTGGCGGTAGTATAATATCATTTTCAATTTTAAGCCTAGCAAGAATCATCAGCACTTCCCTTTTAGGCTGGTATGGTCATCTAGGATGTACCAAAGCCTCGACAAATAATTGAATAACCTTCTTTAAAATAAAATAACGGACATTTGAGACAACATTTTTCATTGTCATATATTTAGTTTTTGATGGTGAAAAATGGCGAAAACAAATCTATTTCTCGCCATTTTTCTCTGTGAAGAACTAGGTAAGAAAGTGTAATGAAAACTAGGTTCAGATGTGTTATTCCTGAGGCTGGGACAGGTGTCTCTTGTAAATGTGCAAGTAACCACACATTTATGCCGAGACACAAAAATTGCAGGACAGTGTGTGGTAGATGTACCTTCCTAGTAGGAATGTCTATGCGGGTTCTACCAAATTTCACCTTGCCATTACATGAACTGTCTGTCTGTCAGGCTAGTAAATAGAATGTTAAAAAGGCTGTTGTTTCCTTTCCGACACGTGTTTAGTGGTATCACCCCTCGGTTTTATGAAGGCGATTAGGTATAGAGTAATAGCGCTTGGCCATCAACACTGTCGCCGACCGATGAGATTATTTCGGGCAGAGTATTTCGGAACGACGCACACTCGTCCCATTTGAAAAAATTGTGGACTTAGCGATCAAACTTGAAACTTAAATGTGAGATTTCGTTTTCATTTTAGGACACTGACTTTATAATTTTGCCGCTTGAAAAACGGCAGGCGTTTATATATTTCTATTATAGTAAACGGGTGTGATAATTAATGTGTCTAAATATAATAATTATTTAGATATGTTACGATTTAACACAAACTCAGACAAACATTACAAGTTTGATCGCTAAGTCTACAATTTTCTCATACGTGACCAGTGTATGACGACGACGTGATGGTGATCGTTTCGATCGTGTCGAACTCAAGTCTATAATCCAAGCATCTATGTCGGCAAACGCGGTGCGGTGGACAAGCTTCCATAGTCCATTTATGTACGAGACTTCGATCTCGTCGACGGTCTCGGTGACGGCGTTGCTGGACAAGCGCTGTTACGATGAAAAGTAATGATGTAAGTATAGTACTTGAAAGTACATAAAGTTTTAGTAACTGTAAGAAAGGAATATTCAAAATTAAAAGACAATGGCCAACTGCGCTATGGTGGACTTCACACGCCTTTGACAACAATATGGAGAACATAATCCTTCAACGTTAAAGCAAGTGATATTTAATGGTTTTAACCCACATAGCTTCGAAAAGTCAGAGGTGATTGAGATTTGAACCCCGGACATCCCGAGTAGGTACCCACTCGGCTATCACTACTCTTAAGTATGTAGTACTTAGGTAGGTAGTATAATACTAATATAATAATTAGTAGTAATAATATGTAAGAGATAAAACCAAACTACTTTGTGGTTACTAAATAAAAAAAATTACGAAAGGTGTTGCAAAGTTTGACAGTATCTTGTAATTCGTTTACGCGGTCTCCGCATTTATTGCGACGATTATCGTATAACAGCCTGTTAGGCGACGAACACTTTATTGTTATGATCGTAGTGGGCAGCGCATCGTAAAGTTTTATTTAAGTCGTATTTAGGCTCTTTAAACTTATTCCCAGGCTCTTTGGTCGGTTCCAAAAGGTTTTTAAAGCAATTTATGTTCAGTGCGAAATGACTTGACAGGCATATATAAGTTGTGAATCCCACGTTTAGCAGTCTGGCCAGGTTGTTATCGTTAGATAGCCATCGCCGTCGTGAAGCCTTGGAGGAGGCCTTTGTATGTCATTTGTCTCATCGGGTAGTGTGACTGGAGGTAACCTCCGCATATCACGAGACCGATGCGCTCGTGGACGCGACCCGCAACACCCTCATCCAAGGGTCCAGGGACACACGCTCGCGTTGTAATCCTGGGCGATGAACTGTCGCTGACGAATGTGGTGAATGCTATCTTCGGCAGCGAAAGATGTTGGAATGCGATGGCCTCATGAGAGCAAGTCATCGCGCTAAAGAGAAACCAGAGCCCTTGCAAATTCGCGTTACACACCTCCTCCCAAGCCAAAGAGACACCCTACGTAGGGGCCACAAAGGCGCACGTCGAGGCGCCACGGTAGTAATGCGTTAACGATCCCGTGGCGTCTCAATTTTATGTTGACGGTGCCGCTTGGTTTAAGTAGGTATTCCGGCATGCCAGCGAGACCCACATACCCTCCTGAGTCCTTGTAGGGCAGGGTGTCATCCGGGTTTCGTCAATCCGTCACCCTGTGAAAGAAGTGAAAGGGGGACCAGCCAACAAGCCAACAAATACACTTACACATTACAATATTAGTAAGAATACAGTTGAACTTAATAATTGAGCAAGAAAACAACTTCAATATAATATTTCCTTAATAATTATCTCCGAGACAGAAAGTACTTACTCATAGCTCACAGATCTATAATTGTATGTCTGTGTACATATTTTATGTATGTACTTACTCGTAAACCAAAACTATGTAGGTCATAGCGAGCATTTCTTTTTTCTCAGGAAGTTTGTTTGTCGAGACGGAGCCGCGAATGTGTCAATGTCTTGTTTATGGACAGTGATAAATCGGAAACCACGGACCTCTATTTCACTTTTAGCACGAATAGTCTCAGAGTTTTTGTACCTCCACCATAACATCCTACGCAATAGGAAGTAAGTCTAAGATCCTTATTTTTTCATTCTTATTTAGCTGGCCTATTAATTTACTATCTACAGCAGAATCTAGTCAAGGTAGGTTAAGTTGCAAATTCGAAAACTGTTGCAAGTATATTTGCAGGAGTGGCGGAGAACACAATTAGTGTACAACGGCATAACGCACAAAGTTTAATTCAGCTTTACACTCAATTTAAAATCCCGGGTGGATAATGATAGATGATTGGTATTTATGTGAACGCGATTAGTATCGGGAAAATGCAATAATGATATGTTGCATTTATCTGTTTGGTTCTATTCCCAGCAACGGTACACTGTAATATTTTAGTCTTTCGTATCTTTAAAATTGCATTCTTTAATCTCCTGTGTCAGTATCAACAGTTAAATTTAATTAACTATAGTTATTAAGTAACTAACAGTTAGGAATTACTTAGAAATAGCAACCTGTAATTTAGTTTACATACATACTGAGGATGTAACATGCACCGCACTCTGAATCCTAATACAATAAATGAAAATGGAAAATACAAATGTTTGTTTTATTATGATACTGTATATTTTATATAGATTATATTTTGGGTCTGTAACGGATGTTTTATGTTCGTCATCGCAAAAGGGCCTAGCAGTTTTCGTAAAAAGGGATATAAATCTTGTATGAAATTACTCTTCCGTTCTATCATAATAAGGAACAGATTATAGCGGTAGATAACGTGATACAATATATAACAACGACCATAAGTTCAGCTTTCTATTGCAAATATCGGCAAGTGAGAGATACGAATATTATGTACTTACATATTTACTCTTGTATTACTAATCGCGTAATTTTAGTTGAGTAAAATTAAATAAATAGTAGTAATTCATGTAATTTTATTATACAAATTAGTAGCATATTCTTATCGTCCGAATACTGTCTCAAAAGACCCCAATGAAAATCAGCGCTGTGGCTTAGCCGCCATAGCATAATGCTGAGTGGTCGTTTTTTTGGAGAGGGAAGTAGCTTGTACGATGGTTACTAATTAACCTGTTTAATTAAGTCAAAGATGTAAATAGGTGGTAAAGAACTTTTCATTAATATGTGTAAGTGGTCATTTGTACTCTTTTGCTTCATTATTTTGTTACCAAATATAATCTAATTATATTCTATTCTAATTGCTTTTCGTGATGTCTCTAGTTCAACATCTGTGCCATTTTTATAACTAAGATTCTGTTTATGATAATCTCAAAGGTAGATAATATGGTTAAAAACATTAGTTTTCAAAAGGAATTAAAAAAAAAACATTGTCTACTTTGCGGGAATTAAAAATGCGGTTGCATAATATTGCACTTAATATTTATGCGTTTATTCATCTCTTCAACACAGACTTACTGAATTATATTCACTTAATAGATTCATTACAGAGTTGCCAAGGCAATTTGTAAGGGTACTTAGCATAAATTAGTGTAGTGAGCTAAAATGGCGTCCATTGCATGTAGGGTGTGTGGGTCGGCTTGGCAGCGGGCTGCGATAGAGCCAACGCGCTGCCAAATAGCCCCCGTCGCTTATCATTCGGATTACGTCGACTATCTACTCTACGTATACACCAGATATCGATGAATTAATAACTACATTCATCACTATTAGGTGTTTATTGGAATATAAGTTAGTAAGTATTCGTTAGTAATTGGACTGCGAGAGCGAGGACTGTAAGTTAAGTGTAAGTTAAGTGTAAGTTAAGTGTAAGTTAAGTAAAGTTAAGTGTAAGTTAAGTAAAGTTAAGTGTAAGTTAGTCCTGTTAGTAAATAATCGTGGTAGTAATCGTCCAGTGAGTAATCGTTAGTGCAAACAAAATCATACCAACACTTACAAAACAGTTTGAGCACAATAAAAGTTGCGCCGTTGGATTCTCATTCTAAGTATTTTCGTACGTATACTCACAGGTTAAAGCGAATACGACGATGCAAACTGTATATTGCCAGTTTCCGATGCTATATGCAAAATGACTCCGTTATCGCATTGCTAGCAAATGTTACCAACGGAATTTTGTTTCCGTACGTTACAGGACTCCAGTAATTTCACCAGTCTTCTCGGACCGTGATTATTTGGTAGGTATCCGTGTAAAGTGATGACTATTATTACTATTTGAGAAACGGGTTCTGGCCCATAAGCCACCTCCTTTAGGCTCCAGATCCTGCACGGTGCAACGTGAGTCCAGGCTTCCGACTAGTAAGCGACTTCTGCTTTGAGTTAATCCAGCGCATTCACAGAAGCCATGGATGTCTCCCACATTCTTTATTCTTTTTATTTATTAAAACTTTATTACACCGATAGTACACAAGGTATACAAGGCGGACCTAATGCTACAAACAGCTAAAAATTCATTGCAGAATCTGTAGGTGCTATTGTCAGCTTTCCTATTTTATTAAGGTGTTTGTCTCGCCTACAGTGGCCAGTGAGAAGCAAAATTAGGATCCGCAGTTCTTGCAGTTTGAGCTCATCACTTTTTTGGAATGTCTTTAGGAACAACCAGATGTGACTGCTTTGTTGTAAAGTGATACCGCTGCTAAGAATAATGGCATGACAATGATAAAGGAGTAGTAAGGTAGTATCCTAATTATCATTCACCCATCACCTCCCCACTGCTGGCTCAGTGGATGTTGGTAGACTTCGTTCCCGTCTCAGACCTCGGGGAAAGCAATGCAACCGTGACCAGCTTCGAATAGGATAAATACTAACACCCACAAACAATCCTGTGACTAACGAACACTAACCAACTAATATTCCTATTGATACCTTATACTAACAGGACTAACCTGCGATGATAGTCTAGTGGTTAAGACTTCGGCCTCCTAATCGGGGCTCCCGATACCGACCAAACCGTAAACCGAGACTCAAATCCCAGATGCACCTATGACTTTTCTTAGTTACGTGCTTAGGTTTAAGTAATTGAATATCTGCTTTCGGTGAAGGAAAATATTGTGAGGAAACCTGCATGCCTGAGAGTTCTCCATAATGTTCTCAAAGGCATATGAAGTCTGCCAATCCGCACTTGGCCAGCGTGGTGGACTCTGGTCTTATCCTTCTCACCTTGAGAGGAGACCCGCGCTCAGTAGTGGGCCTTTGATGGGTTGTGATGATGATGATGACTAACAGGACAACCTTACTAAGTAACAGTCTCTCAGACACTCCTGTTCGAAGTTTGTCACAATGTTCATGGGCGGCAATGGATGGTATGCGGACTGCATGCGCGTTTGCTATCCGCATCACATAAATAAAAGCTTTTGAGAAAATTAAATGGATAACTCTCACGCCTGTAGGATTCCCCGCAACGTTTTTCGTTACGGTTGTAGCGAGTGATATTTAATTGTATAAAAGTCAAAGTTGCTTGCAAGGTATTTTTACCTCGATCCCCTGAGCTTCTACTCAGCCGACGTACTGTAAGCTACTAGGCTATCATAACGCTCGTATACATTCACTGCTCAGTACAGGCAGTATAGTAAATTCAAACGACGCCGTATTTTATATTCGGACAAAACGAATAGCGGCAGTCAGAATTAACGCAGTGGTCAGAGCGCTTTTCCGCCCTGTTTTATGTGTCACGCATCAGATTTTCGACAATAACCTATGTTCATAGAGCAAAAGCCGATTTTCAACGAATGCATCGCGATCATGACGCAAACCAGTGCATTTAAAATGCTGGCGCATATTTTTTTGCAAAATTGTGGGTTTTTCCAGGCCAAGGCGCCTAAAGCGAATCGATGAGTTGGAAAACATTGGGCTCCTCGCTCGATTTGCACTGCAAATTGATTTTTATAGCGATCGGGGGTTCTGTTTCTAAGCTTTTCGTTTGTCATCGCTTCTGCCTTGCGTTGATAAATTTGCTTTTGTCGTCGACTACCAATAAAGGAAGTTTATGAACAAACCATGCCTTCATGACGAGAGGTTGTATTATAAATATGCATACAAATTATTTATTACATAAAAATACTTTCTTAAGTATTAATAATTTGTCGGTGTGGTGACGGCAGAACATAATACAATCGTCACCACCCCTCCCCTTCCCACGGGTATCATACGAAGCAACTTAAAG
>DWLO01001960.1:0-13571 GCA_018245335.1 Dalla quadristriga | reverse complement strand
TGAACTGATTATCTGCGCGCGGCTGGTCGCAGCTCAGCCCGCTTGCGCTCGTATGCCGCCATAATCTACAGCATACTAACTTACTCTTATCAAACGGAGTTGTACTTTTAATGTTGGTTCAATTCCGATGAAAATGTGTTTTTATCATAAGTATGGCTTGATTGTACTGCCAGTATTGGCTCCAGACAAGGGAACATCTCAATGATCAACAGCACATACACGAAATTTAGTATAGGCATTTGATAAGCCTGTTCTTATGTCGATCTCTGATCTGGTTGCTACACTCAGGATTGGCTTCATACGTGTTATCTCCTCAGAAATCAGCAGCACAGACAAGAAATTTTGTATACGCATTCAATTATGATAGCCCGTTCTTATTAATATGGACGACCAACCTTAAATAAAAGCTTCTTTTTAAAAATGTTTTATTTACTATTAATTTTTTAACAGTCGGAAGGGTGTGGATGCTGTTTACACTTATATAAAAGGCGTAGTTACCTCTTGTATAAGTGTAAACCCTCTGTTCTCATTTTATCTAGGTACCTTTTTTAAAGTATTTCTGAGCCCCCTGCGTAGTAAAATGTTTTGCTAGATATAACTGTTACTGTTAAATAAACATTTATTATATATAAATGAGGAAAAAAGCAGAGTACAGGGGTAGTACAGGTACCTACTAATTTAATGAAATTATTCATGCTTGACAATTAAAATGTTGGGTATCAATACTAAACAGTAAATATAATAACGCAAGCTACACACAGAATATTCCTATTTTACGGATAACTCTATTTTTCGTTCATCAAACGCTCGTTTTATTGCGTAATTCAATAACTTCGGCGTCGGTATAAATCCGTTGCAATCGCGATTAAATACAATAACCCAAATTAATAAATAAAGACTTTATAGTCATCTAGACATATCCCGCGGCTCCACCCGCATGCTATCAGTTTTTCCATGAACTTTCATTCCCTTCTTTAACACCCCTAGAGTATGATTTTTGCAAAATATCCTACACTCTTATATCTTCACGCCAAACTTCATGAGAATAGTAGTTTGCAGCAAAACTGCTTTGTTTTGCCTACGTCAGTCATTCGAAATGTGTCAATGTTTGTGTCATCGAACATTCTGAGCCACCGTACATTAACGTCACACACATCTGCGCGGATTTAATGCGGTTTTTCGCTTTGTTCTTTGTATCGAACGTTCCGTTCAGACATTTTAATAGTCAAATTATGGAGAGTATCTAAACAGCCGTTTCCAGTTGTAATCGTTAAACCTTTATACCACTCGGGCAGTATATCATTAAGCGTGCGATATATTTTTTATGGGTTTATTTTATTTCAATATTCGGGTTGGCTACTAACCCGTCAAATCCAAATTGGAGCAGCATGGTTAGGCTCCAGACCGTTTCAATTGTGAAGAGAGAGTTCTGTGTGGACAGCTAATAGGTCGTAGGCGATTAACCACAAGTAATTACGAACTTAATTAACAGCGATTGCAAATTAACCCGCTGTGTTTTGAAGAACACCGTATCTATATAGGTGGTTATTATTCAATATGCAATATTTGTGTACTACTTAAAATGTTAAAAGTAGCTTGGTTAACATAAATCTCTTTACCCACAAACAATACAGTGGATTATCAGATCTTGCCAATTTTTTTTTTGTCTTATTTGAATAGCAATCGAGTAAACAGTCCCAGCCACAACTGCCGCCCATGGATTCCTGCGACAAACTTATAATAGGACTGTGCGACGGACCTTGAGTTAGTTAGTTAGTCCTTTTAGTATTAGGTATTAAGTATTAGGTAGTATTCGTTAGTTAGGACTGTGGGACTAAGCACTGCTAGTGTAAGTTAGACCTCTTAGTAAATATTAGTAAAAGTCCAGTTAGTAATCGTTAGGATTTGTCCTATTCGAAGCTAGTCACAGGTGCGTTGCTATCCCTGAGGACTCTGGTGGTTGCTGCTGGTATAAGTCTAACCGGCATTCACACGGCAGAAATGGGTGTGGCGATGGTATTGCCCCGGGCGAACCGTATACATCCTGGCAAATGTAGTCGTACATGTGTGAAATCCTGTGAAATTTATGTATAAGTAAATCTTACTCCAGTATCAAAGAGTTACAAAGCTTACTGTAAAACTAGTCTAGCGTACGAATGCGCCATTCCAACACGAGTTGTGAGTTCAAACACAAGAGAACGAATTGCTGCTTGAACAAGTTGTTGGAACAATTTGCTACGCTTTTACAAACAGCAGATATACAGAGTGACCCGAACGACGCTTTCCTTGAAAGGGGTTTAATTCAAATATATTTGCATCATTTTATCCCATTAACCAGAGGTCGAAAATAAATGGTTATTGAGTAAGTAAAATTCTTTTGATACATTCCGGTGTTCAACAAAAAACGAAAATAAAATAAAAGTAACCAGTTTGTAGCATTAATTATCATAATATTATTAGCAGCTATAAGATGCTGTTTGCATCTTATTTCAATTTGTCAAATATTTAATTCATAAAAATAAAATAAAAATTACTTAGTAATTGTTCAAAACTAAACCTTTTTACTATTTAAAGACCTTAATTTAAATTAAGAACTAAACCAGAGATCCTATTCGATTAAACAAAAAGATTCACTAGTTGACTAGCGACTCTTAAAGTACCTACTCAACGGAAAAGATTTTTTTTGTCAAGTTATAGTATTTTTCTTAGGAACTCATTCGAGTTTTGTAAACATTTCTACTTCGCTAAATAGCTAATAATAAGAGAAAATAATTGAACGAGATTAAACGCTTACTTCCGTAATTTTTTTTCCAGCAATCACTTTACATTTTAAATAATGTAGATAACCAATTATTTTCAGTAAAACAGGTTCAAGTTGGCTTTAACCTACACTTTTGATGTACCTACACTTTTATTTGCATTTCAAGATTTTATAAAAACATTCTTTTATTTTGCTTTATCGTCGTTTTTTTTCATGAAAGTCGTTCCGGAACTTCCTCGTATTTTGAAGACTTAAAAATAATATTTAGTGTACGTAGCGTTATGCTACATACTTGGCCATTGCCTTAAGTACATGCTTAGCTACATAAACAAAAATATATTGATTTAAATGTTGAAGAGATTTCAAAATACAATGACGTTCCTTGCTTCCCAAGCTTAAAAAGCAAGTTTACAAAGTAAGCTCAAAAAATTACTAGAAGCAACTTATGATTTGAATTTCGTTCTTTATTTTAAACAAAGAATTCTAAAAAAGAAACGAACTATCAAAACAAATCAGTGTCAATACGATACAAAGCTTACTGTTAAACTAGCTGTTGATCTCAACATATAGATGCTAGTTTAACAGAAGCTGCGCGTTCAAAACACAAGAGAAGACGAATTGGGTGCTTTAAACAAGTTGTTCGTACAATTTACTCTGTATTTACAAACAGCACTTTCATTGAGACACGGTGCAAGGAACACAATAGATACGAGTACCTTTAAAATAGTTACGTGTGAAATTGCATCCGCACACTACTCAAGTAATTGGAAACAAAGGGCAACAAGGGGCGGCTTGTGTCATTCTTAACCGCTCAAATATAAGCAACCTCGGGTGCGGTTGGAAGTTGGGTGGCGGTTGAATGTAGGCTTTCGTTAGTGTAGTGTTTTCATGCTTCAGCAGCTACATTAAGAGTATAGATAGATAGATATCTCGATAAAATAATCACCGTAAGCGCCAAACAACTTTTTTTTTTACTTAACTATTTAGCGGATTAATAAGAATAATATTTTGGATTTTGTAGAAATGTGAATACATACTATGTTTTAAAAATAATTTCGTGAACTAATTCGTAAAAACATAGTAGTGGCACAGCAAAAAGAAAATAATTGTAGTCTACTTGAAAATACTCTTTTTAAAAAAAAAATTCAATAAATCGTGTTTTATTTATTGGCATAATTAAAATGATATAGTCAAGAAACATATATTCAAAAATTAGGGTCATTATCCAATAAATGAAGGAAATGAACGGGGAATTGAAACACTAAAAACCGAGATATCACTTTAAGTAGGCGGTTTGAGTTGTAATGCTAGATATATAATCATAGCTACCTTTTTGGACGCCTTCGGGCGGCCTAGGAAATTGCGACTCTCAGAATGTATATAATAAAAATAACAGGACTTTAATTAGAACATTTTTTATACCGATCTTATTCATAGCAAAGATTTTTTACACGTTCTTCCAAAAGGCTCATTTATACAAGCGGTAAACGCTGGTACTGTAAGTGCTCTTATAACGTTATTCATTATTATATTCTCATTTCTTCACGACACGCGACCCCGTTACACAGTCGCGTTATTGCCCGTTTGTTAGCCCTCTGTTTGCGAGGCCTACACACGCGCTATCAAACATCTCACATATTATTTACAAACGAATATGTAACCCAAATTGTTAACACCATACTCAAAAGAGCATTTTGTAACTTAATTATTTGTAAATGTTTGTTGTTTTTGTTGTTATACTTACTGTTAAATATTTGCCAGTTAGTAGAACTTGTATACGTACCACCGCCAGTTCATTGTTGCCGTGGAATAATTGTTTTTCAAAACTTTTGTTCCGCTCGGAAAGGTGTGGATGCCGGTTAACTTATACACGAGGCGGCCACCGGAGTTTCCAGGGATAGCAATACATCTGTGACAAGCTTCAAATAGAACAAATACTTACTATCACTAATAGGACGATTAATAATATTTACTAACAGGACTAATTCACACTAACAGTCCTAACACCCACAGTCGTATTACTAACGAATACTAACCAACTAATATTCGTATTAATACCTAATGCTTACAAACTAAGTAACTAACAGAACAGTCCCATTTGAAGTTTGCCACAGATATCCATAGGTGGAATGTATATGGTGGAACTGTATGCCCGTTTACTATGCTCGCAACATAAAAAACTCGTTACATAAATAATGACGAAAAATAAAGCGCCTCCTCTCTTAATTTTGCTGTGCCCTACAGGGTCCATGAGAAATGTACATACTGACCTCACCTATTGTAATAACTATCAAAGAGTGTAATAAATGAATATGAATATGAAAAGTACTCTTAAAGTAAATTAAAGTAAGACACTTACGGCTCTGACCACTCTGAAGACTCTGTGGCGCGTTGGTCAGTGACCTCTCTGACGAGTCGTGGGTCCTGGATTCGATCCCCGGCCGGAGCAGACATTTATTTGGCAGATAAATGTTTGTACTCGGGTCGTGGGCGTTAAATTGTGCAGTGTTTCCGTGTGTGTCCGCCACCCGCAATACAGGGAATCCTAGTATGGCGGTGTGAGTGTGTAAGCATTTATTTATTTATATATATTTATTTACATCACATACGCAGAACATTATATTAGATGACAGAATTAAAGCTCAAAATGTTATACTCGTACGTAAATAAAGGTATTCACACAATCAATTGAACATTATCTTAATCCCGCTCACAAGCGTTAATCATCCCCATTGAAAACACATTACGTATTCAAACATTAACTTAATAAATACACTTCCATCTGAAAAGTATTCATATCCGCTCAGTTTAGCCATTTTTCTCATTTTATAGAAAAGCAAAGAATATTTTTATCAAAGAAAATGTTACGAGAATAACGCGTGTGTTTTACTGAAATGCATAAATGTACTCGTAGAGGGAAAAGTTATCTTGGAGCGTACTTTATCTCTTTTCAACTTGTTATGCCTGACATAATTATTGCAGGTTTAAATGTACGTATGTAGGCGGTAGAACCTGTATATGGTTCCCCCGGGATGTTACCACCGCTTTACCCATTTCTAAACAATTGTGTTCCGGTCGCAAAAGGAACAGTAATACAAGATGCGATCACTTCAGTTCTCAGGGATAGCAACGTATCTGTGACCAGCTTCGAATAGGACAAATACTACCGATTACTAAACAACTAATATTCCTATTAACAGCTAATACTAAGATGACTAACTAACTAACTAACAGTCTGTCGCACAGTACTATTCGAGGTTTGTCACAGATGTCTATATATAGGCGGCTGTGGTTGGTGGGACTGCATGCACGTTTGCTGTTAATGTAACATAAAAAAAAACAAAATGACTTTAAACGAATCTTTGGGCAGATTTTTAAAAAGAATTTAACGTTAGTGCTAAAGTGTTTCAAGGCTGGGATCCATTAAAATTAAATGCTGTTACGTTATCGGAAAAAAAAAGATATGACTTGCCTGTGGAAAGCAATACTCACCAGAAAGGCTAGATTCGAAACTACTAATTAGCAAAGCATGTGTGTTTTGAAATGTGGAAAGAATATTTCGATGAGAGGTCCGTAACAAATGGTATTGTTACAAAACACTGCACTCCCTTGGATTGATCGTGCCAGCCTCTGAAGGGAAGCTCTTTTGCTAGCATTTAAATTACGTTCAGGCCACATAGCGCTTAACAATTTCCTCAATGTAATGAAACTAAGTACAAGTCCACTTGTGAGGTTTGCGGGAAAATTGAGAATGTATACCATAACCTGACAGAGTGCGACAGGATTGACAGGCAACCAATAACATCAGGGCTTGATCTAAATAATGGTGGTATAATATGATACTGGCAAATCCCCTTGGCAATAGTATAAAAACTATTTTGAGACTTGCCCGGCTTCTTTTGAAGAAACGACTTTAATGAGTAGCCTAGCAAGCATCAATAGTTCATCCCTATGAGGCTGGCACCTTAGATGTACCAAAGTCTCGACAAAAAAATAAATTTCAAAATTTTAAAATCCTACTAAGCATAGCGAAAAATGCGAAAATACTGAATGCTGAACTTGCTATCCTCATGTCATAAAAAAGTAAAATTATCACGATCAAATACGTACCAAATTGAGTGAAAACACACAGCAGCGCCGCGAGCCACATCACTGTTGTCGTTTTTCACATCATTACCGAACACAACCACTTATCACACTCCTTTGTTCCCTCACTTCATGCCTGTTCACTGTGCTTGAACGGCTCCACGATTACCTGCAAGTACAAAATGTTCATCGTTAATACGAAATAATTGCATTGCAATTTATTCTATGCTTTTTGCTTATTTTCTAACCAGTTAAGAGAATGAGAGAGATATTTAGTATGCGCGCACACCGTGATAAGAGATTCAGAACACGAAGACAGTCGATTCTCACACAGGGTGTTCACAAAAGTCCAGAACAGTACATCGAGAGCTATTGTTAATAGTCTTTATATTCTACGAGGCTTTGCACGCAATTCCGCGTAAAACTACATTAACTATCAATCCCACAGGATCCGTGCACTTTTCCGAGATAAAAAGTAGTCTACGTCACTCTCCTGCGCTCTGTTGCAGCGTGAAAGAAGGACAAACCAACAGACACACTTTCGCATTTATAATGTTAGTAAGGATAATGGATTGGATTTAACAGAAATACTTAGGTATTTAACACCATGGGCATGAGATCATTTCCTGCGACTGAGTTGTACTAGCTTATGCCTAGCGTTAATGCTAAATCTACGACTTATTTACGATGGGTACAAGTGCCAACTGGATAACGTTATACCCATTAGTTGTTTACTCAACGTTAAAACTGTCAGGCTGGATAATAAAACATGGAAACAAGATACCAAATATTTGGCTTTTGACACACTTTTGGCTCATAAACAATTCTCTAGATCTTACTACTTTATTGTTTGTCTTCTATTTTGTTTTTGTATCATACATACATATTGCTACTAAAGCTGGCCCACGCTGACTCGCGCTGTCTCGCGCTGCCACGCGATTTCGTTTTGACATAAAAATGAGTGGTGCTTTTAGTAAGTGAATAACCGTCTTACTGATAAAAAATCGTTAACTAGTATCTTAGTAACTATATAACTAACAAATATTTTGAACGTAAAGTAACTTTTATTCACTTACTAGCACTACTTAGGATAATATGATTATATAATAAACGAAAAAAATATATACAATCGCAAAATCGAATGAAAGACCAAATTAATTTGTGAAAGCGTATTAATTAAATTATTAATAATCTGTATTAATGTACCCACTTACGTCAAGTGTCAATGTCAACGCGATGATAGCCTAGTGGTTAAGACTTCGGCCTCCTACTCGGGGGATCCGGGGTTCAAATCCCACAAAATAAGTCTGAATTAATCAGTAATTCATAACTTAAATTTCACTAACGTTTATCATGTAGGACCGTAAACGTTTTGCACATCCTTGCTCCTGATCATTTCCACCGTGGATGCGGGAGTAGCGAATTAAAGTTTATAAGAAAATAAAAGAGAAAAATATATGTGAGGGTAGTGTTCCATTCCGGGAGTGCAGTCATCGTCAGTCAGCGAAGTTGTTAAGTGAATATCAAAAATATTTTTATTTCTAAAAGATTTATACCTACTGAAGCTTCTTCGCCATTCGACGTGTGGTGACTAATGTTTGAATTTAACAACCACTGCTAAGGCTACCTACTCCTAAATTTAGGGACATTTTATGTGTATTGGTAGAATAAAAATAAACCCCTTACGAATACAAAAAAAGTACTTTTAGGTTCTCCCTGAGTATACTTAGGTGCCGGTTAGGGATTATTTAAAAATAAGTTATTAAAAAGTTAAAAAAATTTGCCAATTCAATTTTACGAAATGTCCCTTAAAAAAGGGTCTCCTAATTTTAAGTGTCCCAAAATGAGTGGTTGTTCAAATCGGCCATTAAACACAGCCACTCTGAGCGCTAATTCCACGATTAATGTCGGTAACCTATGTTCATCTTTCATCTACGGATTTCATAGCCACGAATTCGGTCACATAACGAAATATCAAGCATTCCTCTCTCTATGAAGCTTAAGCATGGTATTTCTCTATGCGATGTTGGAGTAAAAGGCCACGTCTCAGGTCTGTGGGATATCCACTGGCAACACTGGAAGATGGATTTTATCTGAATAAATAAATGTATTCTTATTGTCGACTCGGTGGCGCGTTGAAACTAACTTATTTTACGTTGTTATGTATGTTGTGTTGACTATGAACTTCAATAATATTTAGTTTCATAATTATGAATATATATATGGATATATATCCGTCCGTAATGGATTTAATACATTGGTCTACTGTTGGTGTGTGTATCTTCTACATAATTATTATTTTTTAAATCTGGAATAAAAAAGAACAAAATATATTTATTTGGGTCAAATATACTAAACATTCGTATATACAATTCAAACTTCAAACTTAAAATTCAAACCAAACAACTTAAAACAGTCCTTGATGACTGGAGGCCTGTACATATGGTTAGAATAATCCTATTTTAGTGTGAAAGTTTAAGACGAAGGTTTTCGATTGTGGATTTGTAGGTAAATCGTTCTTTTAATATATTAGTAGAGTTGTTAGGTACCCGATTATTTAATTTGTGTACAATGAACAAATTTAAATACACGCGCTTCCAACAAGTCACAGTGAACAGTTTCAGTTCAGTCATTAGTCAGTTATTGGTCAGTCACAAAATATTTTACTAAATATATGATTTGTAACTTATCATTATGATATCAAAAAGAAATAGGTATGGTTTCAGGGCTGTAACAAACTTTCATTATTTGAGTTGTAGTAGGTAACTGTCCGATAATAATAAAACATTGTTTATCGGAAGAGAAATAAGTGATACTTCGCCAGGAAAACTTTCACCCCTCTTATTCATAGTTAATGAAACTTTTATGGAGTTCATTTAGTTTATTTTCCATTAAATGTCAGTTCCCAGATGATAAGGAAGACTTCGCAGGAATTTTATTGTTGTTGATCTTTTTAGAGTTTTGTTTGGATCATGCTCAAAGCAGTTATGTTGAAAAGGCATATATATGTATGTCATGTCCTTATTTGTTGCTTTTTCTTATAAGGAAAATGTATTTATTATTAGATTAATATATTAGAATTAATTGGAACAGCTAACGTGCCAATTACCTACTTAAATTAATTAATTAAATACATTCATCATTATCCTGTTCATTCTCAATGTTTTAAAAGATAGAGGTTTACTTATCGCCTCATTTATAAAAATCGTTAGGCAGTATCTTAGTACCTACTTAACAAACAAATGTTTTGGACGTCAAGTACTCCCTAACTTATTTTCACTTATAAACACTACTTAGGAAGTCATTAGTTAAGAAAGGGAAAGCGAAATTAAAAGCGTCACTTTAATAATCTGCAATGAACTACCCAAATACTTCAGGTGTCAATGTCAACAGTCATCTGAAAATATTTTTTTTGGACAGTGAACAAATATTTGACGGCATGGCGTCGTGTGAAGTCAGCTGTTACATCTTAAACATCATCTCTGTGGTGTTTAATATGACAGCTATTTACGCAGTGCCTAAAGTTTAATATGGTTAATAAGTAAAAAGATTTCTGAATTAATCAGTAATTCATCAGTTAAATTTAATTAACGTTTGTTAGTAAGACCGATAGTTTTTACATATTGGAGTAAACGAATTGCTAAAGTGTAAAATAACGATATTACGACCTGTACTTTTTGCAGCGGATATTTGCAGTCACCATTGAGTTCCCAAAATAAATATTTAACAAAAAAATATTAAAAACGGCGTAAACGATTAAAATGAATAATTGTTTGCTTTTGAATTCACAAGCACTCAATTTTACTGCCCTTGCTACCTCGATGGAGTTTGTGTGTTTTAAACTTCAGGTTTTGGGCTTATGTATTCGAGTGTGATATAAAAAACGTTTCTTATGTACTTCTTACCTAAAAGTATATTTACTTTCGGAGTACAACTTAAACACCTACTCCTTTATAAGTGCTAAACTAACTACAACGCTGGGCACAGGTTTTGGTCACAGGTTTTCGTTAAGAATGAGAAGCGTAAATAAAGGCTAGAAGAGCATTGCAGACGGCTGGCTTAATGTGCATATTATGAGTGTTTATCAATGTTACAAAGTCTAAATCAAATATTAATAAACTGTTCCGATTAAATGCAATTTCACTTTTACATTAAATCCCAAAATTATAAAAGTATTTCTTGTTGGATAGAAAATCTTATAAGTACCTACTTCCATACTTATAAGTATCATTCGCAAATCAAAATCCGAAGTTCGAGTTTGAATCGAGTTCGCCATTGTGTTATGTGTAAAATATATACGAATTCAGAAGAACGCAAATGAACTTCCCAAAGCTCCTAAAAGTTGCGGAACTTTTTTTGTCAATGGGGTAATTTTTTTTTGTTTTATTCCGAGACAAATCGACGAATCTTGTTATTTGTTTGAAATTATTATTTTTTGATGATGTTTTATACCTGAATTTAAGATGCTACTAACAAGAAAAGATTAGTGGGAATAGATAAGCAAAGATTACAGGTGACAAAAAATTAGCTACTACCGGGCATTAGCTGACGGGGATGGATCTCTAAGCAAAATCCTTAGAATAATAATAACGTATCGATCACGCTGTTCTAACCAGATTCGTGAGAGCATTAGGGGCAAACCAAGTATCGGAAATTTAGCTGACTTAATAAGGCCTCAAATAAGGTTTAACAATAACGGCATTTGGTATCAGCAGTGTTGGCATACCATGCGCTCAGAAGAATGATATTTTCCCACTAGCGGTTAGCCATCCTGCTGCAATGCAATCACCGTTAAAGTTTAAATCAGAATATATTAATTTACTTATTTGAGGTACTACTCGTGGAATTTAATCGTGAAACCTTACTTTCCGGTAACCCGGAATAAATAAATATTTTTTTAATTGTTTGTTTAACAACAAACAATTATTTATTTGGATTCCAAATATTTTTTATGTAAGTTTCCAGAGCCTTCTTTTATCTTTATAAGACACATTATTAAGTAACCCGAGGCTTTGCTCGCGGCTCTGTCCCCGTAAATTCCCACATATATCCCACAGGAACCGTGCCTTTTGCGGGATAAAACATCTATGTCAAAAATCACATATATCTGTTGCTCTGTTGCGGCGTGAAAGAAAGACAAACCAACTACAGACTTTCACATTTATAATATTTGTAACGATAATAATTACAGTAGATTACAATACAATACTAACTTCGATTCACAATCTAAATGTTTCTTATATGTAAGGCGTTTCTCTGGTAGCGCTCTTCAAAGCAAACTTCAAAGATTGATCAGTATCATCCATGGATGTCGACGCCGCCGTTTGATCCGATATTCGATTAACGCTCCTTCCACTAGATGTGATTGTGTTTTGTTGAGTCGTATTGATTTTTGTAGAGTAGATACACTGAGTAGAATGCTGACTTTCTTAAGGAGTACGACCGAAATAACAGAAGATAAGCTTCCGTACAGTATGTGTTATTTTTCTCTTTCTGTGTGAAGCTTCTGAAGTGTATGTAATTAATTACTTCATGATGAAATAAAAACTGTTGATTTGATTTGACTCGATCAGTATCAGTAGGGGCTCAAACCCAATTAATATTAAAGGCACTGGTCAAGACGACTCCACATTTCGCATATCTCGCTTGTAATTTATTGAAAATACAGACATTTGAGAGATATTTGCATTTTAGTATATTTAATGTTTGACACAGAAAAAAGGCAAGACTTTTTTTTCGCATTTTTCTATATCAAAACTAAGTAAACGAAAATTAAAATATGTCTAATACGCCCTAAATTGTATTGCCAGCAATGATCCTGAATCACATTTTCCAAAAGACCACCTATTCTTTTACAATTACTGAAAATGTTAGAAAGTGCGAAAGATGATAGGCCTCTTAGAAGGGCCGTGTTCCGCTGCAGTAAATCTTCAATAGCTGGTAAATAGAGTAGGATCTAATAATAATTGGACACGTCTTCAGCATAATCTTGGGAAAGATGGTTAACGTCTTTGTAAGCCTGTTCTTTGATCCTAAACAATGTCGCATTAAAAAGCTATTTTCTGTGTGTTTGTACAGTGACTCCCACGGAGGATCCTAATACTTCTCACAGTAAAATGTTTTAGATTATGCAAAGGAGTTCCGTTACGAAAACAGAATTGTGTCCGCTACGCTGTCAGTTGCGACTTGCAAGATGACAGTAAGTAAGATTTTATTAAAAGATGGAACTCTAATAAAATAAAGCATGCACCTACTTATCTTTGTACTTATATACTACGTGCCGTAAAGCGTTCTGCTCTAAAACTACAAATTTTAGAACGTTGGTTTAACAGGGGTAGCTCACCTGGGAACAACATAAGGTTAGGGAAGTGGACTAACTATACAGTACATTTAATTCAAATACATTATGACATATTGTAAACTCTTTCGATAAAATGAAATACATAACTACGACCACTCATAACAAGTGACAACGCTCGACTGTCCCTCGCCGCTCGTGCATCACGCTTCGCCACGCTGCCGGCCCGCTGTCATCGAAAACGGTTCCATATAACTCTATACAAGTGAAATGATCGCGCCGCTCGTGCCACCGCCGTTGCTCTGCTTGTCGCGGTCGTCGATAACGCGGACTAAAGGTTGTCGTTCATCGAACGACTCGACACCCGACCACAGTTCCGTGATAACTGCGCGCGACGCGTCTACGTCGTCGGTGAGCGAGCAATCT
>DWLO01001959.1:0-13575 GCA_018245335.1 Dalla quadristriga | reverse complement strand
GCCATTGTACCACATATAATGTTCTAGGAAATTATCTGATGTAAATTTTTGCAGTATTTTATTTGGGGAAATAAACGTGTATTCTATTCTAATTTTAATTTATAGATGACAAATATTATCCTATTACTATGACATAACAGGTAATTAATATTACTGTATACTCACAAAAGGAATGTTAAAAAGATTTGAAGCAGTCAGGTCAAAGAAGCTCACAATCCCATTTCCATATGCTAGGACAATGAAAGAGCAGTCAGGGCTCCAAACGACCTTCCGCCATTGTGAATATGGGTCCCGGGCCACTGTCGAATAACGGGATTGAACTGAACACAACATTGATTTTGTCTAACTTCTTATTGACTATAAAACTGCTAATGTTTTAAACATACCAAAAAAGTGAAGGAGGTTTTGAAAGTTCTGCTTTTTTTTTTATGTTATCGCATATCTCCAGTACTTTTGAACCATATTATTTCATGAAGTTTTTTTCCATTATTTTATTGCCAAAAACGTGTCATATTATATGGTCTTATAGATATAGTAAACAAGTGTGCACACAATCCAGGTAGGGCATGACAATATTGTAAAGTGTTTTCAATAACTAGTTTTTTTTACATAAGATAAAAAGTAATTCACATATTATACTTAGCTATTAACTGTGTAGAAATTCTGTTTAGATAGCTGATAATTTCATGTTGGCCCTTAATAATTTTAAACCAATGTAAAACGAAAATCTATAGGTCATATTCTGGGGTGTTCTACCTTCGGTTAGCTATGAATGACACAGAAAAATTAATATATTGGTTTAAAAAAAACTCATAACAAGAATTACCAGTAGTCCGTGCTGCTATAGTAGCATACTCAGAGCGTTTTGTTCTGATCTCCAAAATATTATCTGTAACAACTGCAATCACTTTTCCCTCATCTCCGAGAGCTATCTGCCACTTCTGCAGTTTCTTCTTATATCTACAATGTACATTTTTTTAATCAATAAAATTTTAAGAAAATTAAGCCGTATAAGCCGTCAGTAGGTAAACTATGTGCCACAATAAATTTTATCCACTATCACTAACAGAAAATAGTGTGGATTGCAGTAGGTAAAGTACACATTTCACTTACGCGTTTACGCTATCAATGAGACTCTTTTTCGCCCCAAAAAACTTTACCCAACGCCATAAAGCAGACAAACTTTCGGGAAGTATATTATCCGGCTTTTGCTGAAACAAATGACACAATAAAACAAGAAGTCTCTGGAATAAGTTATACTAACCAATGTACCGTAAATATATTGATTACTCTTACCAAATATTCAGGTTCCGGCTTCCATTCGGAAAATACGTAAAGCTCATGCAAGATAGAGGGATTATCACTCATCGTGACCGAACAGTTTCCACTTTAACTCCTTAGAAATTTCGTACATTAAATTTTACAAATTCAGTCAGTCAATAACATATTGCCTTTTGTTTTGACATTTTTGACATTTGCTGTTGGCAAGTTTTTGACATTCACGTTCCATTTCGCCAATAAACTTCTGAATACTGATTTTATTGTGTTAACGTAACTTTTAAAGACCCAATTTATTCTAAAACAACAACAACAACAAACAATAATAAAGTTCCTAAAGAATTAAGTTATACAAATTATCATTGAACAAAACCAACGACCGAACGAACGGGGGCCCTCCAAATCAGGCGAAAACGTGGGGCCTACGGGTATCCCTTATTTCCCGGGCAAATATTCGTAGATATCAAAGTCTCCCGGTGAAATGTGTTTGTGGCCCCCCCTGTTGTAAAACAAGGAGGGTGTGGTCGTCAGTCCACCTTGTCGAAAGGCGGCCTGTGCTCGTTTGAAGATACCACATTGTTTTAAATTTTAATATAGTCCAACATTATATTATTATACTGGTCTCCCCCCCCCTCCCTCCTTCCGCTCACATTGTGCAAGATTATTGGCGACTTGTTCCAGGTCTCTGAGTACTTTGTTGTTCCAGGCTAGACCTGGCAACACTAACAAAATGGAGTAAATCAATACCAAATACTGGATTGAGTGTTTCTTTTTTTAGTGCCATACATACTCTTTTTGATTAGTATATTATCTATGCTTGAGTGCTTGCGGTTACGCGGTTACTTTACTTGATTTGATTTACCTGCTTCCACTTGTGTCTTTCAAAGAGTAGTCTTCCTCCTACATTTAACAAATACATAAATGAAAATTTATAAGTAAACAATCATGAACGCGAATTTGCTTCATAACATATATCAGAAGGTTTGTATTTCATTTACACTGATCTAAATAAGCCTCTTGCTTGGTCTTACTTTCTCAAAGAAACGTCATTGCACTTTCTTTATATTCCAGAGTTTATTTGAAAATGAAAAACACATTGCCTTCTGGGAGAAATACCTTCAAAACCTGAACGCGCTGCAGTTGAATGCATACAGCGAGAAGTTGACAGTGCCGGTGCTAGTGCCCCTCGGTAGCAGGATATTGTTCCGGGGAGAGCTGAAACACACGAATGAGGTCACCGTGCCGCTCGGCGCCGACTACTTCACTAAATGTTCTGTGAGCCAGGCTGAAGTGTTGAGACAACATAGAATTAAAGGTAAATTTCTGCTAGTTTTTTCCAAAGCGGTGATAACCTAGTGGTTAAGACTTCGGTCTCGTACTTGGGAGTCCGCTGTTATCATCCCATCCTATGACTTTTCTAAGTTATGTGCTTTTAAGTAGGTAATAGAATTTCATCTGCTTTTGGTGAAGGAAAATGTTGTGAGAAACCTGCATGCTGTGAGGGTTCTCCATAATGTTTTTAAAAATGTTTGTGTGAAGTCTGCCAATCAGTACTTGGCCAGCGTGGTGGACTACGTCCTAATCCTTTTCATCCTGCGAGGAGACCCATTCTCAATAGCGGGCCGGTGATGGGTTTTAATGAAAGTGTTCCACTCTCTGCTGCCACTTGTTAGACATTTTCTTAAGGCATTGCCTGCAGCTCCGGTGTCAAATTCCCACATTCATCTCACAGGAACCATATATTTTCTGGGATAAAAAGTAGCATAAGTCACTTAACCATAAACCATCTCTATGCAAAAATCACCTCGATCATTTTCATTACTGAAGTTTGAAAGAAGGACAAACCAACAAACACTTTTCCAATCATAATATAAGTAATAAATCAGAACTGCTGTCCGTTTAATTAGACATACATGTATATTATTATGTATTTATTTACTAATTATGCTGTGAAGCTTTCATTCTATGGGTTTGAATAAATATTGTTGTTAATCATGTTTTTGTGTTTTAGTCATGTTTAATACTATCCATTTATTTGCATTACAATTGAGTAGGTAAAGTTTTAATTCTAATTCTTATGAAAAAGTAAAACTGGCTCAGCTTTTCAGTCAGTGCCGTCTCCCTCAGGTGTTGTGCGGGAGTTGCGATAGTCAATCCGTACCAGATACCGTACCAGATACCAGATACCCCAGATACCATTTAAACTATTCCATGATGGAATGTCTTACAAACCATTCCATGATGGAATGTCTAAACGTAACTTAATAAGGATAGAAAAACATTGCTCAGAATGACAGATCC
Source organism: Dalla quadristriga (assembly GCA_018245335.1). Classification (NCBI taxonomy): domain Eukaryota; kingdom Metazoa; phylum Arthropoda; class Insecta; order Lepidoptera; family Hesperiidae; genus Dalla; species Dalla quadristriga. The sequence goes on along the minus strand of DWLO01001959.1, from coordinate 9,996 downwards.
AGTCATGGTGGATACTCAGTTCGGTAGTTGCCTTATTTACAAAATTGCTTATCTTGTATCTTTAAAAGTCTTAAGCTGTGTTGCATAGATGTTATTAGATAATTTTGTCCATTTTACATTTTACATTATGTAATACTTTAAACAAATGAATGAATATGTGAATGTAGCTAACTTACTTTATCTGCTCCTCAGATGCCATGTCAAAATTAGAATCGTTTAAGATGGAAAGAAACTACTTACATAATCAACTATCATTTAAAACAGTGAATGAGGATTCAGGCCATGATATTATTGAAGTTTTTACAGAAGAAGAGGATAAGGCTTGGAGGGAACAACACCGGGAGAAAGTGAGGCAATACAAACAGAAAAATGCCAAAGGTGATGAAACACAAACACGTGAATTAACAGATGAAGAAATTTGGAACAGACTAGAAGAATTAGAGCTGCAAGAGGAATTGGATAACGAATTTAGCGATAGTAGTCGTAGTAAAATGAATGATAGTAGGATTGCTAAGCACACTGATAATGACACAGCAGTGGAAGAGGCACAGCAATTTGAAAATGCTACTAGTGAAGAAGACAGTGTTGAAGATGATGATGGATCATCATCAGAAGATAATGATGATGATATTTGTGACAGAAACGCAGAACAATTAAAAATGAGTGCAAAAAGCAGTAATGTATTTTATGATGAAATATACACTGCAAACATTCGTGGTAATAGCGCAAATATTCCTGATTATTCAAAGTTAGTACTATTAGAACGAGTTGTAAACAGCAATAATGCTTTAAAGGCATTAGTATTAGATTTGAAAGCTAGAAATATAATAAGAATTAAAAATGAAAAAGCAGTGATAGCGAGGTTCAGAGAATTGGAAAGACTTAAACTAATCGAACCTTACAGCGAAACGTAGGTTGAGTAAATTTAAGGCAAAACATACTAACACATTTGTACTATCACTCTAACAGAGCTACTAAATACTAAATTGCTTTATTTCTTACAGATCGGACGACTCGGTTGAATTTAATGATGATTATGAAGAGATTGAAAATTTGAAACCACGGAAGTCAGTAGCCTTTGCTGATAAAGATGACAGTGAAACATTAGAACTGACTTTCAAACATTCAAATATAGAACGAGCCAGTACACCATATGATCCTGAAAAAGGAATAAAAAAACCAAGTGACATTTATGAAGCCTGCTCGAGTCTTTTCAGTGATGAAACAACATCAATATTAAAAAAGACGAAGTCTGTTGCTCCATCAGAAGAATCCAACAGCAAACAAAAGGATGATGGAGTTGAAGTAATGCAAGGCTCCAATTTGAATAGGACAGTATTATTAAAAGACATTGTTGAAAAAGAAAACTGTAGCGATAATAATTCCAACAACAATGAGAGACCTATGAGTTTATTCAAAAAAATGAGACGACAACAAAAGTAATAAGTGGATTCTTTAAGATGACTTATACCTTTTCAATTCATTATGTAGTAACATGTTTAATCGGTAAATTTTTCTGCTACCCTATTATATACCCAATATAATATTGATGATAAAAAAAAATTGTATTTTGACCATGATTCAACCATTAAATTAATAACGTACACGCACTGTAATGAGTAATACCCTCTCCCGATTCTTATCACCTCCAGACCATACACGGACGTATCAATATATTTTTAAACCCTGCTACGTATCCTACAGGTGACGCCTGAAACAATGGCTACGACTATTGATGCCAACCTAGCCATACACCATCACCACCGTTACTACCCATATTCAGATCCACGAAATCTTGTGACTGGAGGTACTAATGGCGAGTGACATCCTTTTTTTTTCAATTGAACAGTTGCTGTTGGCCTTACTGGTCTTTACACTGTCACTGTAGACTATCAAGACAGTGACAGCATATCTATGAATAGTGACAGTCACAATAACCTGACAGATGTCTAACAGTTTTGGCAAAGAGTATAATAAATAAATAATAATATATACTTACAGGAAGTTTTGGTTCGGAAGGCACCTATGTGCTCAGATAAATAAAGAAATGAGATAATTTGAATACAGAATAAATTGATTAAAATTATCTAACTATAAATTTGACAAAATGTTATTGCGCAATTTAAGGCACATTTGCCGCCGCTATTCGCAGGCAGTTAATTTCAGATCTATGGAAGGGTCTCCTGTAAGTTTATTTAATATTTTACCGAATAGAAGAGAATATATAAATCAGTTATAAATAGTCATATTAGAACAGCCCTATTATTAATAACAAATGAAAACTGGACTAACATACACTTACAGTCCTAGGTTGGTTACACGTGCTGCGGCGGTGGCCAGTTACTAAGTATGCGCGTCTGCTTGTAATTAAAAAAATGGTGTAAATTCGAATTCAACTGTGATTTGTTCGTAATTGGGCTGTAGTGACGACTAGTCCATGTGGACTGCATGCACTGCTGCTAATTCATTGACAAAATAAAATGGATACTGCTACTCTTTTCATAACAGCCTCTGAATGAAATGTGAGCAGTTACAGCGAATATGACATGAATAAATGACCAAATAGAGTATCATATGGAAACAACGTTAACCCTACACATAAATATTTGAGTTCATTATTTACACACACATTATGTGTATAATTTGCCTTTTACTATGCTGAACTTGAGGATCCTGGTTGATTTTCATTGCGTTGAGTAATTTATTCATCTGCTCTTGAGTGTAGATGTTTGTATTAGGCATAAGGCAAATAAATATGCTTTTCTTTTATTCCAGTCTCAACACAATGAAAATCAAATAGGCATGTTCTACACACTCGACAAGGAATTGGTTAAACAACTGTATGGACATGGAGGCTTCCCCAAAAGCTTTATGAAACAGACTAAAACCTTCACTGAATCTTGTCTCATGGTGCGGCAGCCAGCTCTCAACATCATGGAATGTATCAAGGCTTCTGATATGGATAAACCAGTCATCAGATATATTATTTGTATCCTTTTAAAGTTTCATAGCTAACATCTGAAACAGACACAATTCTAATTAGAAAAAGACTCAAAAAGAGCTCTCCCTTTGGGCCGGCATGGCATTGGCGACTCCTATGGTATTGCTTGTCCTTAGACAATGGTGACTAGTTACCATCTGGTGGGTAAAATTCTGAACTGATATGTTATTTTTATATAAAGCTGAATATTAAATAAGATTAGTGCTTAGGTTGCAAACTATTCTCCTAATTGTGTCATTTGTATAAATTCCTTAAGCAAAGCTACTAGATGGTGAAAAAGGTGCCGGAAAGTCACTGACATTGGCGCACCTCCTCCACTATGCACATGAAGATGGCTTTTTGATTATCCATGTGCCATGGGGTAAACTTGCTTTAATCAGCTCCATACTTTAATTATTTTATGATTGAGACTATTAATGGATCTTTGTAAGCATGATTGTGCATAAAACTGGCACTAATTCAATGTAAATAAACGCTTGCACACTCCATACATTTTATAGGATTTGTGGTGATGACCTGAAAATACACATGAGAAATAATTATTTTTAATTGATGATTATTATTTTAATATTATTTTTTATAATTAGTTTTTAAGTTTTATTATTTTCGCGCAGAGTATATCCTACAAACTTACCCGCCTCCGTTTTGTAAGTCGCGAGCTCTCTCTAGTTTATAATATTAGCAGTTGGCAGTTAATTCAAAGTGAAATATTAGTAATGTTTATGTCCAGTATCGGAATGGCTGCGGCGAGTGCCGCGCCATAAGGAGATATCGAACTCGGGCTCCCGTGAGGGTATGGTGGACCTGCCGCTGGACGCCGCCGCCTGGCTGTTACACTTCAAACAGCAGAACCAGTTGCTGCTCAAGAATGCAGACGTGAGTCACTGCTTTAATAATAGTTTACACACTCACACCCCGCACTAGGATTCCCTGCGTGGCGGGTGGCGGACACACAGAAAATTCGACACAATTTAACGTCCAAGTCCCGAGTACAATCGAGTCTAGCCCGGCCAGGGTTTGAACCCGGGACCCACGCCTCGTCAGACAGGGTCACTGACCAACGCCCCACCGAGTCGTCAATTAATTGATTAGTTGCTAGTTGGTTTGTCCTTTCACGATGCAACAGAGTGGATACCGTGATTCTTTGCATAGAGATAGTTTATGGGACGGAGAGCGACATAGGCGACCCTAAGAGAATTTTTCGCGGTCGGAGCCGCGGGCGTCGTCCTGAGTTACATATTCATTGATCTTGAGCGTTAAATTGTGTTGCTTTCCGTGTGTGTCTGACAAGGAATCCTACTGCAGGGGTGGGAGTGTGTAAGTAAGCGTTTACTATTATAATCGATCAAAACTTTTATTTTATCATGAGGTAATTACGTACACTTGAGAAACGACACAACAGAAACATTGATAGATACCTGCAATTCGTCACTGACCTAAAAATCACTGATCAATTTCCTGCTAACACCTAATTATGCATTTATACTGGTCAGCTGCGCGTGTCGAAGGAGTACGTGTGGAGCAAGCGCGAGAAGACGGGGGCGGGCGCGCCGCTGCTCGAGCTCGTGGAGCACGGCATCGCCCGCGTCAAGTACGCGTGCGACGTGGTCGACGCCGTGGTCGACGAGGTCAAGATACTGTCCGGCGATAACAAGTGAGTACGAGATCGCCCTTTAGTGATAAAACTCCAACTGTAGTCATACTTTGTAAATTTGTTTCTGTAAACAGTCACCGTAACGTAGTATTTGTTGCTTATCTCAATATTTAATGTGTCACATACAGGTGCAAAACATTCGTCGCAATAGATGGGTTTAACAGTTTCTTCTACCCGCTGACGCGCCTCAGCACGCCCACTAAGAAGAAAGTGGAACCCGAAGAAGTTACCCTCACTACGTCTATGATTAAACTCACTAAAAATGACTGGGTATGTCTTTTCAAGTTCGAAATTATTGGTGTTAACCTCATTACAGGGTGTTACTATTGTGCAGTTGTGTTGCCAATCCTTTTCTTGTGTGCCCTAGATGCCTGCATGATAAGATATTACAATTTTTTTTGAAAATTTAATTCAACCTTATTCTAACTTAGAAATTGGTTATTGCACAGCTCTCTGCTGCTGCGGATGTCTTATCAACACTATTATTATTTTTCAGACAAATGGTGTAATTGTGCTGACAGCAGATGAGCTAGCTGTTCCCGAAGACCATCATGAATCTTATCTTCCAAATTATTTATTGTTCAGAAAGGTATTTACACAAAAAACTTTTTAAAATGACCTTTGCCCAGCTGTGGGAATGTGGGCTGTGTGCCTAGAGGTTAAATAATTGTTTTTTTTTATTGGAGTAGTTGTGTAAGAATTATGCTCACAGGAAAATCATTGCATTTCTAACAGCTTAAGCTTCTTGCGTGATACACTGAATCACACAAAACATGTAAAATTTGATTAGTTGTATAGTTTATATTTAGTAAGTTTTATGTTTACTCGTGTTTAAATGTACTTTATACTATTTTAAAATATTCTATTCTGGAATATCTATCTGGACCATTTTGAAGGGAAATACAAAACAAGAATATTAAATAATTTAGTAGATATAAAATATTTATTTTCTTGATTTTCAGGGCTTTGAACACATAGACCCATTTGTCCCGATAGAAGTAAAAAGGTACAGTGAAAGGGAGTTCTTGTCCTGTGCCAGCTACTACAGGGACCGCCTGTGGTTGCGGGGGCCCCCTGACACAGAAACGGAACTGAAATTAACTAGTGCCTGCAATCCCTACAAGTTTATGGAGATGTGTGCTCCACTATAGTTAATGATATTAAGTTAGCAATCAATTTTTGTAAGTAAAGTGTTGTAGATAATTAAATGGCTGATAGACAAAACTGTAGTTTAATTGCATTGCAAATTTAGTAAATATTTGTTTTCCTTTTTGTGATACCTTGAAAATGTATAAGATAGCTTTTTGAAGTTATTTTTAAATATGAAATGAAGTGATAACAAAAAGTCTGTGTTGTCAATTTTATATAGAGATGTATACAGGGCATTAAAATTCAAGTATATTTTAATAATTTATTTGATTGAACATAATATCTACAGTATTGCACTTATTCGTAACTTAAACTTTGTATCCGACGATGTGGCGTTTACCGATGCATTCTCCAACATAGAACCAGAAGATCACTTCCATGCCGACCAGGACATTAAGTGTAGCCTGCTTTACGGTCTGCTGCTTCCAGGCGCCGGACTTCGCGGTCGTCAGCAGTTTGCCGATGCCTGCCTTGATTTGGGGAATTTCACTCAGTTTGGGCGGCGCCATCTCCACCTTCGCATATTTCAGAAAGATGTTGAACTTGGGGCGAGCCTGGCTGATTGCCGCTGCAAAATTACGGTAGCTCATCAATTACATGAAAGTTGGATTTATGAAGATTGGTGAATGATGGAAAATAAGGACTCATCCTCTAAAATAACCTTTAAAATCAAAAATTACATAACACAGAACAACATTAATAAATAAATAGGATTTATGTTATACTTACATGAAATAAGAGACGGCACTTTAGCTACAGCACCTGCCATTTCGTAATTTTTATTTAATCAAAACAATTGAAAGTGCAAGACGGCAAGTTTTCGCAAGCCCTATATGTGATAGAATCGATAGAACGAAAAAAAATTGTGCACAGTGCACTAAATTATTTATAAATGTCTAATGAAAAGGCTTGCGCCACAGAGTAATCTACTTTACCATGTCCTTTTTTGCATATGGCAATAACATAACTAGCAACCAAATAGTAGGTACCATTGTATAAAACTAGACCATTCATCATCCGACACGCGATGCTTGTTTGTTGCATTTGCATCCGTTTGACAGACTAAATTCATTTCGGTTCTAGTTAAATATATTACGATCAGATACTTTCTGAGCGTAACACACGTAACATCTACAACATTATTCATTGTATTTGTTAAATTATGTAAAAAATTACAAAGCAGATTAAAATATATATTATTTTTTTAATTCATGTAACATAAATGCTCGTGCTACGTCGATCATTTCTGTCAGTTAAAGATCTGTCAAAAAAAGGAATGGTCAGATTTTATTTTAGACCGGTGTCCAAATGATAATAAATAGTATAAAATTGAATATCATCAAATTAAAGCATTTTTAGGGATAATTAATTAATAAGTATATCACAGAGCTTTCCGTGGTTTATAGACTGTTAGAAATGCACTCGTGTGGTGAGTAAACCTGATTATTATTTTTACATAGCGTGGTTTTCCGTGACCGATATCATAAAAGATGTATTGTTATTTAGATTTCAAGTATGCTTATACACCTGAGTTATGAATGAAACTGAATTTAAGTTTAGTAATTTTTGACGAGTAGTTACAATTTCTACGATAATTAAGTAAACGTTATTGCTGGGCCACGTCATTGTAAAGTCGTGCCGGTCGATTTGATCAGCTATCGATAGTGATACAAAATTAATAGTAAATCACTACTTTAATAACGTCGTAATTGATAAATTAAAAATCAAAGAACTGCACTGAAAATCAGCACTGTAATAGATTTTAACCAAGCCATCAATCAGCAAATGTGGCTATGGCACTACAATGTAGTTAACATTTAGTAAGTAGCTTTTCCGGCTAGCAGCTAATTTTTAAATTGTGTTCGCTTTTTTTAATCTTTGTTGTTGTGTAGTACTTCAATAAAGCTATTCTATTAAATTCTAAACAAAGAGGTTTGTTGGAGTTGATTGCATTCAGAAAATTGCAGCATGTCTGCTCAATAGTTTTCCCTTGTTTGTTGCTCATGTGCTGAGCTATTCAAAGTAGAGCTTGGCATTGGAAGCTTAAGTGGTAAGCACCAATAAACATAATTAATTTGTTTGATAGAAATTAAATAGTACTATTGGTTGATGTCTCGTACAGACAATGTTTTACTGTGATCATTTAAAAAGTATTATTAGATTATTATGGAGAAGCCATCAATGAAAATCAATTTTATTATTACAGCTATTAGTGTAGTAGTACTATGCTTGCTAGGCATAAATAGTGCCAGTGTACTCCAAGGCACCATAGACGTGAAGAGGCTACAAGGAATCCTGGAGGAAGGTGTCAAGAGCAAGGATGTGTCCACATTATACTTCTCCCTCAAGGGCCTCCAGCTCCTCAATCAACCAATACCCGACGTTTGTGATGTAAGCTGCTTTATGTTTATAATCAAAATAACACATACACTTCAACCTTACTACAAGACCATCTCATTCTCAGGGGTAGCAATGCATCTGTGACCAGTCTCGAATAGGACAAATACTAACTAGACATATTATTTACTTACAAGACTTACTTACTAATAGTTCTAAGTCCCACTAACATTTCTAACTACCTTAGTCGTAATATTAACCAACTAATATTCCTTTTAACACAACACTAACAGATCTAAGTAACTAATATTCCCTTGTACAGTCCTCTTCGAGGATTGTCACATGTCCATGGCCAGCGGAGATGGTGGGATTGCATGCTGGCTTGCTATTATCATCACATCAAAAAAAAAATATATAATAATTCAAAAATTGCAGAAGTTAAAAAGCCTACTTACAAACTTGAATTAAATTAATAATATTGTCTTAAATGGTTTCAGGACATCAGTGTTATCCAATATGATCTGAATAATATAGAGCAAGTGTACCACCTCACGAATGCTGCAGAGATTTCTGGTTGTCAGAACTTTGTGAAGCCAGATGTCCTTGGAGCCTCTGTGCAGGTCCTTGATAAGAAGGATATGACCTTGCCTGAGATATTCTACGCTGTGCACGCCATCAAACCTTTTGGCAAAGGCACAATATTTGATAGAGAGGATGCTTTGAAGAATTTGATTCAAATGTTGAAAAAGGATGATTCTCCTATCAAGTAAGTGTTGGACTTGGGGAAAAATTTAAATTGAATTGATTTATATTTGGCAAATTATACAGCAGATACTATGTCAAGTTTAAGCTTTGTACACATAAAGAATGTTCTTAAATAGATTAGAGCAAGTAATATTCTCCTAATCAGTTTCATGAAGGATTATTAAATCATTATCTCTATTAATCATGCATTAATCATCAAGACAAGTTCATGTCATATTTGATGTTAGCTCTTGGTTTGCTATTCCACCGATTCAGCACCTAAATTAATTTTTTTATTTAATGAAACATAGGAAATTGGACCATACATTTACGATTTTATTTGATTATGTCATAATTAAGGCTTTTTTATTTTTTCTTTTTATTTTTATATTTATTATTTGATTATATAGTGTAGTAGATAGTTCTTCGTTTGTTAATCTATCAATAAAGATGGGTCGCAATCTTTTTTGTTGCAGCTACGGGTTCGCGTTCGCGATGTGCGAGCACATGGGCTGCCAGAAGTGGACCGCGGCGCACGCGGAGGGCGTGCTGCTCAGCGCGGACGAGAGCGACGCGCGCACGCTGCACTTCGACGGCGGCCTGCCCGCCACCGCGCTGCTGCTCACCACCATCATCCGGTCAGTGTGGCGCCCCTAGCGGACGACTGCGATGACCGAGCCAGTAACATGAGCGACACCAGGGTTGAGCGAAGAAATTATGCCTAATCTGCAGCTTTGAATCTGTCGTCTACTTAGGGAGTTGTTATATAAAAATTACCAAACATCAATGAACACGTACGAAGATTTGACAGTAAACAATTTTAAACTTAAAATTACCGCATGACTTATATTACATTGTTTTTGTGATATGAATGAATATTTATAACACAAAGAATGAATAAAAATGAAATGAAATAATAAAGTAAGTATTTTATAATGTAACCAAATCAAATCAAAACTTTTTATTTAATTATGAGGTTATTACATACACTTGAATGAATTCGTGTACATATCATAATTATTTCGCTATTTAATACTATTTATAAATTACACTTATTGCTCTAGGTAGATTACTGTATTCAGTGACTGGAGCCATCCTAGTAGGCATTTAG
>DWLO01001958.1:0-13577 GCA_018245335.1 Dalla quadristriga | reverse complement strand
TTCGGACTAAGGAGTTCAGACTTGCAGGCTTTTTTATTTTTATAAATTACTAGCTGTTGCCCGCGACTTCGTCCGTGTTAAATTTATAATGTTTCCATTCCCTCTGGATCTGTATATTTATTTGGGATCAAAAGTATTATATGACCGTTATTTGGCCGTGAAGACGTATCACATAAACAAAATTTCGTTAGTAAGACGTTTGTCTTCACCTTTCTTCCTTTATGTTTCATACCATCCTTAACTTTTAGAAATATTTCAGTCAGCTAGAAAATGGTTAGCATACAAAACCTTAACAGGTACCTGCTTTTACTGCCCCGTCTCGAAAATCGACCCTGTATATTATAGTATATTAGTTGGTTAATATTTGTGTGTCATAGGACTAAACGAGTTAGTTTGTATTAGTAGTAGTTGAAAATGTTAGTGTGAGTTAGTCCAGTTATTAAGTATTAGTAATCGTCGTGTGTATAAAAGTGTCTGTAAAAGTTTAGTTTAAAATTAAACCCCATTAAATGCTAAATGAATGGACACTACGTTCAGAAATAGCTTTTTAGCGATATTATGGTATTGCTTTTTAATTGATATTATAAATATGTCTTACGTATATGATTTGATAAATATCTGTATCTGATGAATATAATCGGTGCTTTTGCAGACTCAACAAATATATCAAGGCCGCTGCCGATCCGACAACCCACCGCACATTTACGCCGTGGCCGACGCGGCACACCAAGCACTAATGCATCAAAAGCAACACCAAGCTATTGTTATATCAGGCGAAAGTGGTGCCGGGAAAACTGAATCTGCCAACCTTTTGTTAAAACAGCTCGTATTTTTATCGAAGGTGCGCTGCGGTATATACCATTTTTGCACGTTATTGTTATGCCGATTATTCAGAATTATAACGTTTCTTTTCTTGGTTTCATAGACACAATATGGTAACTTGGAGGACAAAATTTTACAAGTAAATCCTATTATGGAAGCGTTTGGAAATGCTCGGACAGGTATAAATGCTAATAGTTCTCGTTTTGGGAAATATCTTGACTTATCAATGATGCGTGCTGGACGAATATCAGGGGCTAGAATATCCGTCTATCTATTGGAACAATCCAGAGTAGTTCACCAAGCATTGTAAGTATACTCGTACATTTGAATTGTGCATTCATTGTTTTGTATTGTAAAATGTTTGTAATTTTTTTGTGTTACGATAATTTCAGAGGCGAAAGTAATTTTCATGTATTCTACTACCTATACGATGGTTTGGAGAGTGAAGGAAGCTGGAGGCGGTTTTATCTTGACGAACAATTGAAGTCCAGGCACCGCTACTTGCAGCCGCTCTCCGTCGTCCACCGAGAACATAATGTGCATCGTTGGAGGCAGCTTAACCAAGCTTTCAAGGTTACTATAAAAAAACACGTTTCCGTAACTACCTTCTGGCCTCATCATTGGACTCTGAAAATCATTAATTGATTTTCTCTCTCAAGAAAAGTCCCTAAACGTCTCGGATACGCTGTGATTACGCATTCTCCGAACGATAGCAAGAAGGATAACGAACAAACGCCATCTAGTAGGTGTTAACGATCTAAAGAAAGCACGCGAAAGCGAACGAAGACGTACGTCTTTGGCGTTCGCTATACGAGTATGTAGACAACTGTAAAGGCGATAGAGCATGTGGTGCCCAGCGTCGAAACCCTTCGCATCCTATCCTTCGCTGAGTGTTACCATAAGGAGTTCCAGTGCCCACCTGCCGACTTCGACAATTACAGCTTAATGCTGGCATAATAAGACAGTTTTGACGATTGATTAGCGTATTGTCTGATTGCCAAGTTTCATGTTAATATAACAATCTGAAGTAGATGAAATTCCGTCAAACAGGTCATTCCTCTCCCAGTATTGATTTGTTCACTTATTTTACAGGTCGTCGGATTTCAAGAAGATGAAGTACAAATAATTTATAAAATGTTGGCAGCTATTATGCATCTGGGTGATATAGAATTTGGAGAAACAGCTGGAGACGATAATACTGACAACAAAGCCACAATCATTGACACAGCACCTTTACATAGAGGTGATTTTTTTTTAAATTATTGAGTACTAGACTATTGCTAGGCTTCGCAAAACGTAAAATTAGTTTTTCCATACAGAATAAAATCCTGTTTTTCCTACCTGTCTGTCTTTTTGTACGGTTCAAGCTAATTTCACACTATATTTCATAAGAATCTATTGAGTAGCCTTTGCGTTATTGAATAACAATCAAACAAACAACCATCCATCCATCTTCACAAACTTTCACATTTATAATAATACGAGATGTTGCACACGACTTCATCCGCGTTAAATTTATGATGTTTTCATTATCTCGGGTTCAAAAGGACCTCGGACCATTTCCATGTCTGAAACTACCTCTCCACCAAATTCTATGAAAATCAGTTGAATGGTTTAGCCCTGAAATCGTTAGATACAAACAAACAAATTTTGCATTGATAATATTAGTAAGATAGTGGGATAAGAAATTATTGATAAACATATTATAAAATTAACCTTTTGTTTTTAGCGTCTTGTCTTCTAGGCGTAGAAACTTCAGACCTCCGAGAATGTTTGACAAGTAGTAGCGTAGTGGCAAGAGGTGAAACTATAGCAAGACATAGTTCACCGACAGAAGCCGCTGTTGCAAGAGATGCCACAGCTCGGGGGCTGTATGCCAGAACATTTGACAGAATTGTCGAAAGAATCAATGCGTTGCTGTGCCAGAATAGATTAAACCAGTAAGCACTCACATTATTGCATAATCAATGCTTCTGTAAAATGTATAGACTTCTGTTGTTTAAATCGTTATTGTAAAACTTTTTACATTTATTTGCACCACTATAACTAAACATTAAAAGGAAATAAAATATATTAAATAAAGGTTTGAAACATGAACTCCAGTTGACCCAGATTCTGGGAACAAATGAGCTTTCATCCAGTTTTTTTTGCAGACACGAACAACTTTCCATTGGAATTTTGGACATATTTGGTTTTGAAAACTTTGCCAGAAATTCGTTTGAACAAATGTGTATAAACATTGCAAATGAGCAAATTCAGTACTATTTTAATCAGCACATTTTCACATGGGAGCAACAGGAATATATGGCTGAGGGTGTACCTGTGGACCTCGTAGAATTCTCTGATAATAGGCCAGTGCTAGATATGTTGTTATCTAGACCAATGGGGCTTTTGGCTCTTCTCGATGAAGAAAGTAGATTTCCTCGTTCAAATGACCGAAGTCTTATTGGTAAGAAAGATTCTTACTTTATTTTTGATTTACATAGAGCATTACTAATCTTAATCACAGTTCTAATGTTTTAATATTAAATAATATATTTTAGCCCCACATTTCTCCTAGAATTTAAGATAACAATATTATGATTACAGAGAAATTCCACAATAACATCAAAAGTAAATATTACGTTCGTCCAAAGTCAGACGCAATATGTTTTGCCATTCATCATTTTGCCGGTCGAGTGGTGTATCAAGCTGATGGTTTTCTAGAGAAGAACCGCAACTTCTTACCACCTGAAGTGGTCCAGTTAATGCGACAGAGCCAGTATGATATAATCAGATTCTTGTTCCAATGCCCAATAACCAAGACTGGTAACCTATACTCGCCGCTACCGGGAGATGTTGATTCGAGAACCTTAGAAAGTCCAACGACTGGTGATACTCGGGTAACTTTTTTATTACTACACATCATTCCTTTAATAAATAAAGTTTATTAAATAAATAAACACATGCACACTCACTCCTCCGCACTCGGATTCCTTGTGTTGCGAGTAGTTAAAAGAAAGAAATAAACACGAATTAACGTCCAAGTTCGAGTACACACATTTATCTGCCAAATAAAATGTCTGCCCGGCAGGTAATTTTATTTAAATCATCTGAAAAACATAAAATAGTATCCAAATTTCAAATTACCATTTTGTGACACTTTGGTCAATCGTTTGAGTTCAATTATTTTAAATAAACTTGTTACTAATAGTCATTATATTGGAACAATTTTACGGAACGGTTCCTCATTTAACACTAACTGACTTAACATTTTTCTTTACAAGGATCGTTTTAACAGTCGAGGTTTAGCTTCTCAGTCGCGAGCACAGCAGACTGTTTCGACGTACTTCCGTTATTCTCTAATGGAGTTACTTCAGAAGATGGTCAGCGGAACGCCTCAGTTCGTGAGATGCCTAAAACCGAACGATTCCCGATCACCAAGACACTTCGACTCTGCGAAAATCTTAAAACAGCTTAGATATACTGGCGTTCTTGAAACTATTCGAATAAGGCAAAATGGATTTTCGCATCGATTAACTTTTGAAGAATTTTTGAAGAGGTAGGCTTTTTTAAAGTATTTAATCAAATTTCTCGGACCCATGACTCTGAATATGAAGCATAGGTCTCCCCCAACTATTTGGTCTAAAGACCTGACAAGTCAGTTGGAAACCGCTGGATACAGAGGGCACAAAACCGGCTCAGTTACGAGAGGGCTACGTCCAGAATTAATCTCAAAACCTGTTGGTGGATTTGATGGAATCAAATTTCACAATTCCCTTTTTTAACCCCACTTTCCGTCTTTTATATTTGCATTCTATTAGTAAAAAAAGTTAAATTAGTCTTAAAAAAATGCTTTGATTCTAGGTATGGTTTCTTAGCATTTAACTTCAAAGAGGACGTAAAACCTAACCGCGACTCCTGTCGTCTTCTGTTACTGCGGCTGAAAATGGATGGATGGGCACTTGGGAAATCCAAAGTATTCTTGAAGTACTATCACGTTGAAGTACTTTCCAGGATTTATGAAGAGCAGGTACTTTTATATACTTTTGTAACACCTTCGTAAAATGTTCAATGGCTTAGGTGAATCTTTACTCTGTTATTTTAATTGATATTTGATCAAAGTTATTCAGCTATTTAAATTACAATTCTCTTCTTCAGTGTAAATCTGTATGCTCAGATTTTTATAATTTTGGCCTTATTTTTTTTCAGATTAAGAAAGTGGTTTTAGCACAAGCATGGATCCGCGGGTGGATGGCGCGTCGGTTGTGTAAGCGGTTGCGAGCTCAAATGGCGATATCAGTTTTGACCTTGCAGAAGCACGTGCGAGGGTGGTTGACTAGGAAACGTCTTCAAGAGAGACAGAGGCAGCTCGCAAGGGAGTTCCAGAGAGAGCAGATGGAACAGGAGAGAAGACATCAAAAGTCTGGTAAGTACATCTTTTAATAAAAACGTGGGAAATAATATTGCTATACCCGTGTGTCATAGTAAAAAGTACCTACTTCGTTGTTAATAAAACTCCATACGTAAAAAAATACCTATTAAAGTTTGGTACTGTTTTCATTTGCTACAGGCATTTATATGTTAAGACCATTTTAAAAATAAGTAATAAATAACCATAACAAAATAATACTATTGCTATCCCTTGTATTAATTGTCCAGTACTAAGACTTTTTAGAAGCATGTTCCATATCAGCATACAATAAGTTCATTGTAGCAGCTAGTTACTAAAATTAAATTTGTAGGTGCTCCAAATAAAAATAAAGCTATGATGAAAGCAAAAATAATGAGAAGAATGACATCAGATGACAGTGACTCCAACGAAACAAACACAAGCAACAAAGAAAACATTGATTCTACTAAAGCTGCTGTTATTATACAAAGCCGTGAGTATTTTAATTAACCTCTACTCTCAACAGGTCACTACAGTTTGAACGTTTGTATAGAAGTGATGTTTAAAAAAAAGATACATCATGAACAAAGTTATAACAAAGGTCCGTTCAGTTGTCTAACTATGATTCTAAATGCTTCTTGAATAAACCGAGTACCAACTCTACAGTGCCACATAGGGAAGTAGAACGTTATTCTATAAAGTTTGATGTTATTCAATAAAGTTTGTTCTATGTTTAATAGAGACGCAAAAACTTGTATTATTGCAACGGGAAGTCCAATTTACATTCACTTAACTGATATTTCTAAAAGTTTAATGAACCGTGATTATGGTTAGTCACGCCACAACCAAGTCACGATACGGATACTAGTTGCTATCTGAAACAATTTTTTTCATCTGTCACGTGACTTAATTTTGCTTATTTTTTTAATATAAACCACAATATGAGCATTATAACTTAAACCTAAGGTACTCGTGAATTCGATACGAACGGCAGATATGATGTAAGCAATCTATTTAGCTACGATATGCCATTATTATAATAGGAGTCTCTGTTTCTATCAAAGCCTGGATAATTATTCATTGATAAATATTGATGAATTATTTCATCCATGGAGAATTGTATGTCAGCACCCTGACTATACACTCTATCACTATGCTACTGCTCATATATATTTTCATAAATTGGACGAACAAACAGACTGGCCACCTGATGGCAAGTGGTCCATTGGCTATAAACATTAGCAATACCAGAGTCGCCGATGCGCCGCTGGCCATGAAGGAGAGCTCTTTTTAGGCCTATTTTTGAAGAACCCTATATCATAGTCCACTGAAGAAGGAAAACCTCAGATGGAAACTCATTCCACAATTTATATGTGCGCGGCGAAAGTTATTGCGCATACCAATTCTTGGAGCACTGCCACAAATCCATTAGGTGTGAATGAAATTTAAATCATCAACTATCTGGCGATGAGACCTTGTTTTTTTCCTGCATTCATGGTTTGTACGGTCGTTCCAGATTACCGTGGCTACACGGCGCGGCGCAAATGGGCGAAGGGCCGGGCTCCGCCCCCGCCGGAGCATTCCCCACCACCCACTCCTCAGCAAATGATGCAGCAGTACTCTGTCCAAGAACGAGCCGCGCAGCTCCAGACGTTCGCAGATCAGGTAACCTGCCTTTTGCATGAGCTAGAAGGGATGACCTACAAAGAATAAGAATAAGAATACTTTGAATGAGTGATTGCTGCTTGAAAGCGCTCATAAAACTACATCCATGTAACATGTTATACTAACTGGACTAACATCCCCAGTTCCTTCTAGTCCTATTAGAGGTTTGCCACAAATGTCATGGGCGGCAGCGGATGGGTGGAGCTGCAGGCTCCTTTGCTATCTTATTCACATAAAAAAAACAGTCATTGAGCCTGTCCGAGGCTTTCGGATGGCCTACGGACACATGTGTTGGCCACTAACTGCTCCACCAACGAGCAGCGTGGTAGGTTATGCTCCAGGCCTGCTCAGATGTGAGGAGATACCCATGCACTGCAGTGGGCCGCTAATAGTTTGTCGCCAATAGCAAATGTATGAACAGAATTACTTTCAGGTATTCAATTCAAATTCCAGGTCCACGAAAGAAACCAAGAAGTCCACAAGATCCTACGTCGGAATAAACCCGGCATCAAACTGACTGAGGTGCAACGCCCTCCAAACGAGTATCGGCCGCCGCCCGGCTTTACCCTCGTGCCTGCCATCATTCGAGGGCAGCCGTCGAGGGTAGAAATAGAAGCCAGTCGACTTTCAAGGTATTGTCGGGGCCCAAGATTTAATATGCTGGAAAACTTGTACACGATTCATCTTAGGGTATCATTACATCCTCTGATCAATTTATGCCGCGAAGCAATTTCACTCAGACTGGCGGCACACATGTTTAAGTGGCGAATTAAATCTGTAACGTAGCCTTAGATGATTTTAAATTAGTTATCAGTTACAATACTTGTTGCCTGTCATTTCACAATGGGCAAAACTAAAAACCAACTAATATTGTGTACATGACAATCTACGTAATTGTCAACTTATTGCCGAGGTTCTGTAGCCATATTTGGACAATTAAATGTTTTTAGGTTATCTGGCGTACCTTATAGATATTTACAGCTGCTATCCGGTCAAACGTTTATTTATCCGTTGCATTCATACCCATTCTAGTACTATAAAATAAATTTACGTTGTGAATAATATTCCAATATCTAATAAATTAATTCTTTTATAATTTTGCTCTCATACTGGATGGAACAGCCCATCGCCGGAATATTTCAGCTGTCCTACCCTAAAGTGGGATTCTTCTGTTAAATTTAAAAAGGATATCAGTACCCCCAGGTTTGTTTCTTATGTATACTCGTACTCTGTTATGATAACCTATTTATTGATCAACAACTATAGTTTAAATCACTTCTTATATTATAAATCCGCCCTTCGACACGGTGGACCTAAGACCTGAAGAAAACAGCAAGAAACCGCTGTATTCAGAGGTCAGGTCACAGGAACGGTCGGAGTGGCGTCGACTAGGGGAGTCGTCGATGGCATCGATAAATAAATAAATAAATAATAAATAATAATAATAATTAATAATAAATATTTTTTTTCTTTCTTTCTTTCTTTCATCGATGGATGCCACATACATCTACATAAATAAAAATACAAAGGGCTGTTTTTTGTTCTTCTAACACGTTGTAACGGAGCAAGTAGGCTACTTTTTATCCCGGAAAAATGCTCGGTTCCTGTGGGATATATATGGGAATTTTACACGAGCGCAACCGCGGGCTTTGTCTCGTATTCATGTAAAAGTCACGTAAGCACGTACTCATGTTAATGTTTATGTACGCGTTACCTCTTTTTGTTGCCCTTTCCTTGGATCAGTAGTATAATATATTTAGAGCTCCCCTTACAGAGGCCTGGGTTAAATTTCCAGGACAAGATCCGAATCAGTTCCAATTTTTCATAACTATATGCATAAGATTCGAAATAAATAAATACTATTACTGATTTATGTCGTGGTTAATTATTTTCGTGGTTTAAAAGTAATTTTGCCACTATCGTTCACCATCCAAGCCCTAGGTAGCCTAACTTTGTCGATCAATTAGAATTGATACAAAACGCAATGCTATGAACGCTTCGTAGTGAATACCTGTTTGCAAATGTTTTGTACCACGAGGTGACCAACCCAGGTAGAAACGCAACTGTGACCAGCTTCAAAAAGGCAAAACGCTAAATATTACTAACTGGACAATAACAAATACTTACTAACAGGACTTACACTATCAGTTCTAACTCTCACAGTCCTATTACTAACGAATATTAACCAACTATTATTCCTATTAACACCTAATACTAACAAAACTAACTAAAAGTCCCTTATACAGTCTCGTCATCTTTACAGATATCCATCGGCGACATTGGTTAGTGGAACAGGATGTCGTTTGCTATCCTCATGTATTCAAAAAAATCCTTTCAGATATAATCACTCCGAGCCTTCCTACCGTGAGAGCAGACACCTGCAACCCAATCAGAACCGGCAGAACCTCCCGTGCAGCCGTCAGTGCGGCGGCTTGGTCAGGTACGACGACTTCGATCTTAAACGATACTGGCCTTAGACCACTTAATAATTGTTTACTCTCTACATGCTTAACCTGGAGAAGGACTGAAATGGTATGACGACATCAATGGTTCAATAAGTAGAACTGCTAATCCAGCTATTAGCCCGAAGCTTAGTAAGGTATTTTTTTAATAGGAGTCAGAAACCAACTATAAACTGTACAGTATTTTTTTAAATGGTGACTTTGACATTGTACAATGTCTCTGACAAAGTCATCTCTGCACCGGAAATTTTGCACGCGAAACCAATAAAATAAATCCATTCACGTTGTTACTTGCACATTTGACAATTCTGTATAAAATTCCTTCCTCTATGGTTCAAAACTAAAATGAATATGTTTTGTACCTAGCTTTTTATATGGCTTTTATGTGAACGTATACTAATCATACTGAAGTATCTAGGTACATCTCAATCACGCTATATTACCCTCCTGAACACTATATATTTATTTTACACTAGCTGTTGCCCGCGACTTCGTCCGCCTTAAATTTATGATCAATATTCGGGTTCAAAAGTTTGACCTTCTCCGTGACTTAATCCATCTCTATACCAAATTCTATGCGGATCGGTTGTATGGTTTAGCCATAGTAAAATTAACATATTTAATATATATTTTTTCCTCAACATTCACCTCACACATTCTTTGTTGCTAAACGATCGCTTACTTAATTTTATAATTTGAATGTTTGGAATATTACTCAAAACTTTTGTCGATATTTTTGGTAATATTTCAACGATTCTGTGCTCCTTGCAACTATTTGTTCTGCGTCACCGTTACATACATCTTCTTTAGATCTTATTTACTAGTGTATAACTTCAAATGAAAATTATTGTGCACTAAACAACATTTAGGCGCCGTAATGCCAAAATTATTCAGCAATTAAAATAAAAAGCAGTTAAACTAAAACGTCCACAATTGCACCCAAATTGTTCAGCATCGTTGCGAAGGATTTATTTAAATTGTTCTCTTTTTGCAGCAATAAAATAAACGAGCTAGTGAAACAAACGCGAAAGTCCGAGCCGCCTCCCAAGCTCATCTACAGTCCGGCCTATGATCCTGAATCGGACCTTCGGAAGATTCTCCGAAACTCCCCCGAGATTTTAGCCACACCCATCTTCAGCTCCGACGACGACTACACGGAAGGTCCGTTCCGCTTCAAACAATTACTGAGACCCACTTTAGGTCCAACGGAGAGTTTGAGGAAGAGAAAAGTTCGGAACTCATCGGGCCAAAGCCCCTGGATGTCGGACAGCTCACAAGATAGCTCCAGCTCCAAACAAGCCGTGTACTACAAACGACGTCCACAGATCAGCATGGGCGTTTATTATAACTAATTGTAGATAAAATAAGTATTAAAATGACTTAGCTAAAGTTGCTTATGACATTAACAGTCCTACCAAAGTTGCTTTGGTCCTACGGGATCTTAGCATAAAAAGAAAGTTGCGGTCTTAAGTCGCCTTAAACATTATGTAATAACAATAATTGGATAGTTTACAGTGAATATTCCCATGTACCACATAGGCTGTTATAATGGAAGATCCTACCTACTTTCAGGGCGATAGAGTGCCTAGGGAGTTCTCTGCGGAAACCCACAATGTAATACATAAATAGTTTATTTAGTTTCATGGGATTTAATAAATATATCTTAGATATATACGCCAGTTTAAAAAGTTTGATTATGTATACCTATGTAGTCCATAATAAGATAAAGCAACATGACGTTCTATTATATGGCTGTCAAAACATAGTGTTGTATTTCTGTCACAAAATAATGAAATTAGCTGTGAATTAACGTTATCTGTTACTGAAAAATACAACTAAATATGTTGATTCGAATAATAAATTAATCTTTGTTATTGAAAGTTGAGAAATTATTAATATTGAAAACGAAGCAACAAAGAGCACCGCGTATGTAAAGGAGTAGAAAAAAAATGATTTGGTTTTATTTCTGTTTTGAGAGATTTTTTGCAATATTGTTAATAAGAGTGAAATAAGTATAGATATTGATTAAAATATACATTTTTAAATGATGTACCTACATAAGATTAAGTTAATCTGATATGGCCATTTGAAATGTAATGAGTGAGTAGAGTATGAAAAATATAAATTACCGACATACCTACCTCTGTCATGAAAAATTAGTAATTCTTTTAAGTAAGCGCTATACCCATACATTGATTTGAAATTACTAAGAACCAAAGTATTCATAAATAGTATAAGTGCTTAATTAACGTAAACAACGTAAAATATGTTATCCGAATTGCCTAAAATACTTGGTGGCGCTATATATAAATTGTTTCGTGTTTCGCGTCGTGCGAAATGATTGAAGATGTTACGGTTTATGCGTAGGTGAAAATGGATTTTGTCAGGCAAACTACACCGGTCTTCATTTAAAATAAATTGGCCAATGTGTAAGACACAAAGGTACCTACTGCTTTTGAGAGTCTGCATTTACCTTTACTATGTATTTTAGATATTTCATTTAATGAAAAGTAAAAGTAAAAGTTCTGGTAGCAAAATTGGAAGAATTTTGAAGTTTGAGTTGATGAATTAACAAGAAAAAAATGTAATCTAATAACTACAACGTTAATCCCTTGTGCAATTTTAATAACTATTTTTCATAACCATCTACGTAAGAAGATTTTTTTGGCTTTGATTACAAGTTATGAAACAGCGAAAAATAATAGGTATTTATGAAAAATTGTTATGAAAACGGCATAAGGTACGTAAGTATCAAATCATTGACAAGTTTTGTGATAATGTGCCAATGATTATGAGTAAGCTTGATAAGATAAGTAGATGTTATCTTGGTATCTCGTTAAATATCAAGATTAATAAAGAATATTAATATTAAATCTTTTGTATTATTTCAATTTAGTTGCAGTAGTTGTAGTTTGCGACGAGCAACCCGATCAAGTTCGACTCTGACTGATCCTGACAAAAGTAAATGTATTATACTGATAGTTCTACACCAACAGTTCACTGTAGTAACATATATGAACTAACTAATTGTCTCAATTCATCCTCATTATCAACAGCCTATTTTAGTACACTGCTGAACTAAAGGCCTCTCTTAAAAATAAGAGGATTTGCCCATAATCACCACGCTGGGCAGGCGGGTTGGCGATCGCAGAATTCCCGTTATATTCCCTTAGTCGCCTAGTACAACACCCGCGGAAAGGGGAGGGGTGGTGAAAATTGTATTCTCTTATGTTGTCACCAAAATGCAATAGTCTCAATAATAGCTGCTTAATAATAACACGACTCCAGTTCTATTCGGGTCTAAGTGGCCATGGGCAGCAGCGGCCACTTTGGACTGCTGCATGCACTTTTGTCACTTTATTATAAAAAATTGGCCCGATTTACACACCGGCACTATTATAAACGGTGAAACGATTTTAAATACCTGTTATACCACGGTACTCAGAGATTCAACAAAAATAGGTTAAAAACCTCATGAATGTGGAAGTTTATAATTGGCGTTCGCAATCAAAACAAAATAAAAGTGTAGAGGTGTAGTTTTATATCCCCGCAAGAGTATCCCCGCGGAGCACGTGACCGCGCGCGCGCGCGCCAGTCGCGCCCGCGCAGCGCCCGCCATGGCCGGCCTGCCCGACGTTGACCTCGCGCAAATAAAAACCCACTCCATCGAGAGAACGCTGCTCCCGCTCATCAAGCAGGTACGACATCCTCGTATGTTCCGCTTCCTCGCTTCGGCCGCGATCCTCGACGGCCGCCGTGACGTTTCGCGAATTCGCCACGGTAGCCCTCTGACGTCGCACTGACAACGCAGCTTTTACGCTTTTCCACGATCGAGGAACTATTTTCGGAGTGCGCTCTCGTCGATCGACGACGTCGCCTAGCGAATCCCGCGCGTCGGATGACGCCACGACTTCCCGCCTCGGCGGCTATCTGTTGCACGAGTCCGCGCAGCCGCAGTGGCCGCGACGGCCGTTGGCGCCCTTTTAGAACTGTGCGTGGCTGCCGCGATAAAAGCAAAATCTGTGTAGCGTAAAGCGTTTTTGCGGCTTCCGACGCGTAAACGTATTCGTGCACGTGGCAGAAGTTGTGGGCTAGTTTTGGGAAAAGTTGGAAGCAGATCGTCAGCGCCGATGGGCGGGCGTCCACGTGCACGGTCGGAGGGCGGGCGGTCGGTGGCGCGCGGGGGCGTGGAGGCGGCGGATCGATGGCCGGGCCCGGCAGTACCGCGGCGGTCGCGGGCGGAGCGGCGCGGAGCC
>DWLO01001957.1:0-13579 GCA_018245335.1 Dalla quadristriga | reverse complement strand
TTAAAATTAGTTACTGATTAGAAATCAGTATCTAATTCTATGGCAATCCCTAATGTCACGATAGACAATACATATCTGCAATACCTACCTAGCTATCTACCTAGCTGCAATCACGGTGAATCTGAATCTACTAATATTATAAATACCAAGGTTCAATGATGGTGAGAGTCTAGGCTAGTAGTCTAGACTACTGAACACGGATCACTTTAACGGTCTTATCGGGTTCTTTTAACTCTGTCGTGTACAACAAACTAAACACATTATTATGTGGTGTGAAGATAGCTACTACAAATTACAATCTTGAGACAGATTTAGATAACGTAACTTTTTGTAAAATAAGGGGTGAATCCTTGTATAAAACAGTTTTAAACAACGTATAGGAACTGGTACTTACATTTCTACGGAGTGTCAGTTGGTAGAACCTCAGATTATAATAGTGGAACCAGGCTACAAGCTATGTACAGGTATTTACAAACAAAATGATCCGTTATGTTTATCGTTAAATCTTTATTGTGAAAAGGAGTAGGAATCACACCTGTTCATTTGATAAAATAAGTAGATTTCTCAATACCGGTCCTTATCTTACAATAATTATATCAAATTCATCGTCGTGCCTTAAAAACCAATGCATAAGCATTATAGAGTGGGTGAGAGAAACATACCGACTACTTATTTGTAACAAGAATATTTTCTACTTTACTCCTTAAAGTTAAAAGTTCTAACATAATTCAAACTGCTCGAACGCTAACTAACTCTGAAGTTGGATTGCATGAAGCTGCGCTTGTATCAGGGAAAAGAGGAATTTGCTGTTAGAAAATAAAAGCGCTTTCGCTTCTATTTTTAGCGTCCTACGCCCACGCAGTAGGTACATTAATTACTTATCTCAAGAATTCAGCTTACCGCATTTTTTAATTAGAGGTAGTAGCATACAAATGTACTTTATTGCACACGATAAAAAGGAATAGGTAGGTACATCTAATTGAACATAAACATCATGTAAGCGGCGATCTGATAGCATGTAGTTAGTATACATGAAGCGCTCTTGGCATTACTGTTGGTGTCAAACATAGACGATCGACAAAGTTAACCAACCAAGCCATGTGAGGTTTTCGAAAAACAAAATGTTAGGACAGTTACAATCAAGAAATGAGAAAATAAATTAACGTCCCAGTTGTGCGCGTACTTGAAAATTCAGTACACTTAAACAGTGCGTTAGTCAAAATGTACTTAGTATCTTATTTAAATATTGAGTGTTCAAACGTAAATGAAACAGGAAACTCTCTCACGTATGTTTTTGCAGTATTTTATTTAGACGAAACAAACCAGTATTCTATTCTAATAGGCAACAAAACGACTGCAGCTTTATTTCAACGACCGTCCCAATTCTCGTATTGGAAGCTAATCCGCGTCAGTTTTATTAACGAGTCTTCAACTCTTTGTAATGGTCATGATGAACTTACCCGATCGACTTAGTTAGGCAAACTAAGACGTTGTTCCGGTTGTCATCATCGGATCGTCCTGAAACTATAACCCTCGATATTTGGATTCATCACTTACCCGTAATCAGCGTGGTGGCGTAGTGAAGTACGCTCCAAGCCTTCTCAGTGTGAGGAGACTCGTGCCCTGGAGTGGGCTGCTAGTAGCCAAAGACAGAGATAGGCGGCACCGTCGAGCACAGACTGCAGCTAAACTGTACGTGAGTGGCGCTCTTAATAGTTAGTGAGGCTAACATCTTGAATGCGAGCGTGCTAGAAGTGTTTTGTCGCGACACAAACGGGAACATCTCGAGTTCTGAATTGTCATCTTTGACTACGCTTTCCGTTATTGCCGCTCAGTCTAAACATTTTGTATATTATTTTGTCCATTGTTATTTCGCCACATCGCGTTTAGAATGGATGTTTTTTTATTCGTCCATGCTACTAGTATCACCTTCCGGACAATGTATTATTATTATTAAATACGAAATACAGGTTTATTGAAGCGCTCCTAGTAACGTCGTCCGTGTCAATCGTAATTCTGATCAACAAAGCCACTTAGGGTGCGTCACTTGTGTTATTGCAGTTTGGGTGTTAGGTTTTTATTCTCGTAGTAGATTGAGTGGCGCGTTGGAAGTGAATCGTGGGTTGCGGGTACGATTCCCGCCCCAGCGCCAACATTTTGTTTGGAACATAAATTATTGATCTGATTGATAAATTATTGGTCTTGGTTGTTAACGTTCAACAAATTGGGCTCGCATCGAAAGTCACAAACATCATCATTATCATTATCCAATCATCACCGGCCCACTGTTGAGCATGTGGTCTTCTCCGAATGACTAGGTGCGATGCAAATTGCGATTAAAGTTCTCTTCTTTAGCGGATACAAATCTAATCTCAATTTCATCTCATATTTGCGTGAACAAGTTTATTTACGACTAGAGAGATCTCGCAATTATTCCTGCGTAAAATCTCGAAATACAGAAAATATCACGCAGTGATAAGGGATACAAACGCTAAGGGCTATAACTGAAAAACCGTTCGAGAACTACGGTAAGATAGTGTAAACTCTACAATCCCTGAAAATTTCATCAAAATCCTTTCAGCGGCTTCTGAGTCTATTCGCGACCAAAATCGCAGACAGGCACTCCAATTTTATTTGCTGGTAAGATAAGATAGTGGAATACAATACGTAGGAAGAAAGCTACGAGATACGTCCGACAAAACAGAAAATAGAATCACGATGCGATTGCGTAACAACAAAATGTGCTACTGTATACAGTCTTGTCGGAAAACAATCAATAATGCTCACATGCCATGTTAGAACTCAATGGTTTAACTTAGAAAACAGGGGAGCAATTCGCTAAAAACACGCTCAACGTGGACGCGATATCTCTACATAATTATATGACCCGGTGACTGACAATTAACGGTATCCCTGTCGTAAACCGGTTTATAAGAAAATGTGAGTAAACGTCAATAAGTTCCAATTTTAGCACCGTATCAGGTAAATTGGGGACACTATACCACGGGAATGACAGTTTGACAGTTCTTGTATGAAGTGACAAGTAAAGTCGAGGGAGAGGTTGAGGGCGAGACTGATGTGAGGGTGAGAGCGCTGATACCCATAACACAAGTTAAATCTTTTCATGGCATCAGAGTTCAACTAAATAAGCACCCCTGTAACCGACACATTGTTACTATGAGTTCTATGCATGTTTTGTTGTACCATTTTAAGATGAATAAAACAAACATTATTTCATTTCATGCAAGCGAATTGCATAGCTTACTTATAAAACCCGTGAAGGAGAATCGCTCGTATTCATCCATATCGGTTTAGCACAAAATATTATAATGAACCTTTCTTACCTAATGATCGAACTCAATGACTCTTAAAAGACTAATGATTGGAATGACTGACTCTTATGAGATTAACGGTTGTCCTTTTGTTTCCCGTGCCAACTCAACCGGACAATAGTAAATACGATATGTGTCCCCTATTGCTGTGACATAAGGCTCAATGTCGACGGGACTGAATAACGCGTAAATTTATATTTATGGGTGATAGAATTATCCATAAATGTCGAATGGTAAATCATAGATAACATAAATTATTGCAGACTAATAAAATACAGATAAAATATATTAACAAGTTGTAATTATATTGGAGACATGGCCCAGTTTCACTCGGCTGTTTTGTAGAGTATGAAGTGCTTAATATTTTTTACTCTTATTAATTCATTCTTATTACTAGGGATAGCTCTCGACTTCGCCCGCGAGTAATCTCGAAATACAGAATATTTTAAAAAGTGAACAGTTGTACAGACCCTTAGGTCAATAACTAAAAAACAGGTTGAAATATTGAGATAAAACATAGCCTATGCAAAATGTTGTCCTTTACAATCCCTGAAAGTTTCATAAAGATCCGTTCAGTGGTTTCGGAGCCTATTCGTGACAAAAAAATGCAGGCAGACATATAAAAATTCTAAAAATGGTTGATTACGAGTATTTGTAAATGTCATACATAAATGCATAAATGTATTTCCCTACGTTTAATTATTTTATATCATTAATGTAGCAAACAGGCATACACTTGTGACCGCAGCATAAGCAGGGTCTTACATTCTTCACAAAATAATATATTCATACATAATTGTATGTTTCAACAATAGTTATAAAAGGCAAAGCCCTGACTGACTAGTATGATCGCTCAAATAATAAGAGATAAGAATCGAGCCATATTAAAATGTCATTTTCCAACGACATTTAATGGAGAAAACTGAATTGTTTTGTTCGTAAGTTAGTGCCACTCCGTAATATGTAAATGTCATAACGTATTCTCAAGTTTGAATAGGTACACACATGTCGACGCTCCATTTGTCAACCGACGACGCAGACAATTTTACTGTACGAGGACGTTCAGGGACGTGAACATTGTTATTAGAAAGCTTTCGATACATCATTCTAGTTAGTAAAACATTTCGTTATTTTTCACTCCATTATTCTCCATCAAAAATGAGGATATGAAAATTAAAATATAACTAATATGTCCATAATTTTATTATCAATATAGTTAATAAAGAAAAAATTTCAAAAGATACACCTAGATTTTTACAATCATTGAAAATGGTAGAATAGAGGCCGAGAGAAGGGCCGGGGTAGATATGTATTTGGCAGATGTTTGTACTTGGGTCTTGGGCGTTAATATGTGTTGTTTTCTGTGTGTGTCCGCCAGCCGCAACACCGGGAATCCTAGTGGGTGTGAGTGTGTAAGCGTTTATTTATTAAATGTGCGAGCGAGAGGGAAGCAAAACTGCTAAACACTCTTCAGGGTTGACATACGTGTTGGAACGACGATCGCGACATATGGAAATGGTGACCCAATGCAGAGCACGGGTGTCTCCGCGGAGGAGAAAACAATCACAGATTAGATAGATTTAGTGGGAATACAAGTACGAAATTCAAATTGGCATTACTAGTCATTCTTTCGCCTTTTTGTGCCCTATCTTTTGTCAACAAAACTTTCAATTCAACGAACTCTAAAGTGGATTCCCCAGTAAATTAGTTGACAAAGCGCCTGCCATTATTGCTCACAACTGTAGCGTGGTTCAAAGTTAACACAGTGTTTGAAGACCCAATTAAGTTGATGCACTTCGGATTGCAAATACCGCAACGGTTATGGTCGTTTGGAATGCTTATTCAGAGCTAATTTCTTATAGCGGAGATTAAGTGGGAGCCCCTTGTACGCTAAAGCGTTCTATAGACTCATCTTATTGACCTTATAATATACCGCAAGTTATTCCCAAACCACCTCGCACAAATTAATGTAATAATCGGTCATTCGGGTTGGCTACCACCGCATTGAACGTTTTCAGACATCGCCGTATGTAAAGAGAAACCCGTGAGCTGCAGTGCGCCGCAATTGTAGTCATTCATAATTGATCCCTAGGCATAACCGTGTACTTAACACAAATCTCTATAGTAGTCAACCATCAAGCTGCTCGTACTACACAATATTGATTCCCTCAATCTCTGCATAATATCTCCCCCAAACAAACCCCACACATAACTTCAAGCAAATCATGTTGACACACAACCACCTGGTTATCATTGTGATTTACTTCGAAAATGCACCTCTAATCCTATGAATAGTAATTTAAAAAATAGCTTAGGTTCCTCATAATGCTTTCGAGTCACGAACACATTTCTGCCTCGTGGGCGCTCCCCTTCGGACGGCACAATGAAAATTGTCGAATCAGTATAAAAACAAAATGCGAACCCATACTCGTAGAAACCGATCGGATTTTTGATGAGTAATCAATTCAAAACAACTTTTTTAGGGTGTACTAAGGACTTGTAATGGGCAGGGGGAAATCTTTAAATACTTAATGAGAATACAATGATTATGTCTTTACAGGTTAATCTCAAAAGTATTGTGGATGTTTTGATATGGCTTTCACAAATAGATACACTGATTTACGAAGGTGTTGGTATATACAACTGAATAATATTAAAAAGGCGAAAATTTGTTTGTATGTTTGTTGATGCTACACAGTAAATCCCTCCAACCGATTTTCATAGAATTTGGTAGAGAGATAGGTTGAGACACGGGGATGGTCATGGGGTACTTTTGATCCCGTACACAGATCCCGAGGGAATGAAAACATCACACATTTAACGTGGACGAAGTCGCGGGCAACAGCTATGTATAAATATTTCGTATCAAATGGCTGAACTATGTTTTTCGATCTAGGCGATAAGCATGATACAAATCCTTATCGAAATAAACGATTTCTGCATCAAGAGTGTTTCAAGTAGATAATATTAATTAGTCTTTTAACCATCAAGATTGGACATTTCATTATGAAATCAAAATGTAATTTATATAACCGCGGCGTTGGAAGAATATTTTATTGTTACGAAATCCTACATACCTACCGGATATTTTGCAGGTTGGTACCATAAAGGGTGTAGGGTACGCTAAGAAATGATTTTGTAATAATTTATCCCTTAGGGGTGAATTGGGGTTGGGAGGTTTTATGGAAAAGACTTACTTTACGCGGGCAAAGCTGCATGAGACAGCTAGTTTTTTATAAAACTTGACTTCAATAATAATATTTCATTCGATTACTACATAACCTTCTTATTATAGCTTTTCTGGTATTGTCGGACAGGGTGTTCTACGTGGTAGAGCCTGTATGTCGTTCGCTCGGGGTACCACCACCACGCCCATGTAATAATTGTTTTCCATCAATTGTGTTCCTTTCGGATAGGTGTGGATGCTTTTAGAATTATACAAGAGGCGACCAACTCCGTACTTAGGCATAGAAATGCATCTGTGACCAGCTTCGAACAGAACTAATACTAACGATTGCTAACTGGACAATTATTTATATTTTCTAATAGGACTATGACTGTCCTATTACTAAGGAATACCTACCAGCTGATATTCTTATTAACAACTTATACTAACAGGACTAACTAACTTACAGTCCCTCGCACAGTGTTTTCTTTTCGAATGGACAGTTGCTGTTCGCCCTACTGGCCTTTAGAGCGTCACCGAACAGGTCCTATTTGAATTTTGAAGGCATGGGTTTAACAGACGTTTGGAAAAGCCGAAAAGTAGCTTTATCACATAAAAATTTTGAAAATAAATATTTTATTGAGCTGGACACATCCTGATACACAGTGAATATAAAATACTTTTTACGATGGCCCCACTAAACCTGAAGCGATAAAACTGTACGTACCGATCTGACATTGGGAGGTGCTTCAGAAACCGTTCTCGCCCTCTGCGGATATTTTAATGACTTTTTAATCGATAACATGATAGCAAACATTTGCTTTTAGTGGATCAAGAACCCCGACAAATATAGAAACTAGATATTTCCCACATACGAGAACATAAGCCAATTCAGTCTATCCAGCTATTTCACACAAAAGTTTTTCTTTTATTTTATTAGACGCTAATGGCTTTTAAAGATAGTTTTGCGCCGTTCTTTCTTCTTGCGCGTAACAAAATCAGTTTCTAAAAGGATCATGTGGTATATCCAGAGATTAGGCCGCCGAAAAACCAACTAAAACTCTCTATATTGTGATATAACGTATGTACATTACGTGGTTATATTATCAATTGGTACCTATCATGTTTATGCCAAAGTAATTTAAACTGGAATGAACTTGGTATTTTCCCGATCTCACTCAGAATTTTCAATACAAAACTTACCTACAACAAGTTGCATATCTTACCAATGAATAAAGTTCGAGTGTCTGTCTGTGAAATTAAAATAAAGTAAGTAATTAACTGGAATATGCCATTTATATGACACCTAAACATAATCAACTGTCAGTGCTGCTAAAAGGCTCCAAACCCACTGAACGGCAGGTTAGTTGCGTAACGCAAAACGATGCGTGGTATCGCATTCATCTAATTTTTCGTGCAAATTTTAACTTTAAAGACGTCGGCAGGCGGAGACATATGCATAATATGTTAAAAGTTTACTTTGTCTCCAGCCGCAATAACTTAAAAAAAAACATATTGGAGACCTAGGTTTTCTCTTTTCAATGTGCTCTTTAGTCGAGTTTTTTGTTTATTTTTAAAAACCTCATTTAATTTATTTCTGTAATACATAAAATAAGGTTTCAAAGTGTTTTTGCTTCTGGAGCTGTTTGGTTATAACTCATTAAAGGGTTCAGGCAGAGATCAAACTCAAAACTAGAACTCAAAAATTTTATTTTGTCATTTTTTTAATTTTTTTTTTATTTTACATAATTTACAAACGGCACACTTGAAGAAAGACAAAATAATTCCACAAACAAAATTTATGTTATCAGTCCAACTACAACTACAATTTTTTTTTTTTAAATGCACGGTCCCTGTGAGATAGGTAGGAAATTTCCGCGGGCAATGCCTTCACAAATCATTTGATTTTTTGCTCTTCGCATAGCTTATGGGCCGAAGAGGGACAAATATTTATTCCGGACAAATGCACTGTTCGTGTGGAATAGATAAGGGAATTTTCCACGGGCAATGTCACACAATATGCGGGCAATATATCACAAATCATATCTATCTTGGACTTTGTAAACTGTGAGTGATTGAAGGCGTGCTCTCAATGCAATTGAATTCCTGCAGTTTCCATTCTGTGTAGGTGAATTTTCGTAGTTTCCATTCCACCTGATGAAATGTGTATTTATGCATACCGTCGGGTTCTGTGGAAGTATAGAGTTCCTAAACGGCAAACTTCAAGATGTCGGATGTTAATGCTTTTGAAGTTTGTCTATTATCTTATACTATTGGAAGGAAGCTGTGATAGCAGAGTGATTAAGGCTTCAGTCCACTGCTTTAGAGGTCCGCGGTTCAAATCCTAAATCTATGAGTTTCTAGTGTATGTTAATTTTGAGCCATTAAATACCGCCTGCTTTAACAGCGCAGGAAAACATGCTGAGGAGCATACCTGAGAGTTCTCCATAATGATCTCAAAGGCATTTGATAACCAATCCGCAGGTCTAACAATCCATAGTTGGTCAGTGTAGTGGACTATAGCCGTAACCCTTCTCACTGTGACAGGAGAGCCGTGCTCAGTAATGGATCTGCGATGTATTGTTGATGATGATGAATATTCGTTTTCCGTATTCGTATAAAAAAAACAAGATATATTAAAACGGATGTAAAAAGCTTCCTAGGTGTCCATACTTACAAAGTTATAAGTCGAGAAGTGTCAACTGCTCATAATTACAATTTCGCATCGTAAAACGGTTAGGTCACTAGCATACCGAAGATGCTTACAGCATTTCCCCGTGGTATATTTAAACGCTGAGCGAGGAAACGGCTCGCTCTAATACAGTCGGAAATATCTTTTAATTTATCAAGAAAATAAAATAAGAAGAACACCATTGATAAGGGAGTACTCTGCCTGTATATGTCCCGAGAGTATCTGAAGAATAATGGCTTTATTTCACGAGGAGCATTTAACAAAACGAGTTACTTTCGATTTCCGCAATCGAGATTCCAGTCATGTCGATCGTCTATATTGTCGTCACGTGTCATTGCGACTCCTAATGAAATGTAAATAATACCCCGAAGTTTCCACGAATGTTGTTACGCGAATAAGGCGAAAAGAAATTCGTTTTGTATTGATTGTACTGCTGTTTGTATGACGCAATGCTTGCTTCGATGCATGCGATGCACATACTTCTAATATACAGTCATTTGTACTAACCAACACTAAGAAGGACTAGGTATATATACATATCAGTGAAAATTACGGACAGCTTATAGATTTATAATTCGATCTGTTCCTAACTTTTACCGTGACATTTTTTTACGTTTAACTGCTATCACTACAAATTACAGCTGTATGCCACGAATCTAAAAGGTTCAGTCGGTATAGACAAAAACTTGTTTTGTTTTACTTTCGTCCTTTTATTCGAGTTTTGCACAAAAACTACTATAAAGTGCCACCGAGCTCACGCTGGTTGGGAAGTTGAACTGTTACAGATAGGCTCTATCGAATAACGTGGGGCCCACTAACAAAGGTACACGTCTGAACGGAAAACACATCTGTAGCGCTGGCGATGGCAACGTAAAAATCAAAATCCTGTTTCTACTGTGGACATACATTTTATTCACACAATAGGTTCGCGAAGCTTGAAATCCATCGGAAAAGTACGGACAGGGGAACAAAGATTTAATCTGGTACGTACTCGTATAATACCTACACAAAATAGTTCGAATGCATTTTTAAAAAGTCGTTGTAGTTGGCTCTGTTCCCCGTTCATTACATATGGAGCTGGGAAAAGCGGGCGCGGGGCGATAAGGTACAGTATATCCGCTTACAAGTATGCAGGGGAAATAGTGTTTGCTTTGCAAATTTAATTAGCGCCGGTTAAACAGGTAGCGGTTTTTATAACAAGCGTGCGGCGTTCTCGTTTACGCATACGCTTATAAGTAAGCTTTAATGTTTAGTAAACTTTTATGTGGTCCAGGAGTCTGCTAGGGAAAAAAGAGTAATCGCTAACGGATACATTCCAAGCCATATGGCCAAACATCTTGCAAATATCCAAATGAAATGTCGAAAGTATTTGAGCAAAATTTCTTCAGGTGGAAGAATAATAGATTATATACAGTTTGTTCAGGCCCTAAACATAATTCGATTTTCTTTAGACATTCCAAGATATAAGAAAAACTAAGTTATAAAAAAAAGTGTATCTTATCAATAAGTAAAGCTGTTGGGAATGTTTGTCTATGATATTAAAATTAAGTTTAATAATTGTAGATGGTACACTAACTTAATATTTACTTTATTTTATGTCAATATCGCAAACGATTTTTCTGTTTATAGTCCTAAGCGTCCCTACCCCAAGGGTCCCATTTTTAACAACTTTTTACACTGCCAACATTAATATAATATCCAACATTAGACCCAGTATTTCGTAATCTCACGCGCAATAAGTCGCGAACACTCCCTAGTTTTTAATAATATTTTTTCGACTAGGTTTTGGGTTGAGAAAAGGAAACCTCCGATTAAAACTGATCGAATCGAACGAAGGCAGGAAAAGGCTTAGTCATCGTCAGCCCATTACTGTCCTACAGCTGGGTACGAGTGAAAACCGTCAACGGCCGATTTTCCACTAGACGACACGGCACCGGCAACGGTACGGATTCGGCTCCGGCACGGGGAAGTCAAATGTATGAAATATATAACGCGTTTTGCCTCTCGCCGGCGACGCAAACGGTATTCTATTTTGTGACATTGTAAAGCACGAGCTATATTTTATAAAGGTAAAAATTTATATTGATTTTATTCACCATTTATACAATATTTACTGATGATTTGTACACTAGGTATGTACTTATAATTGTGATAAATAAAACGCTATTTGACCTTATTTATTTATAGTATTATTTAGTAAAAGGATTGTACGAATTAGGACTGTTTAGTTAAAAATAGTAAAGGCGCTAGTTACAGAAGCGTTGCTACTTCTTTTGGATGAGATGGTCTTTGTAGAGTGACTGGCAAACACACATTTCAGCACACACACAAAATACTTGACAATACGATGGACCGAATTTAAATTGTGTACCTTTAGAAATGAAACATAAAATCCATTTAGAAATGAAAACGCATTTATTTGGCCGTGTATTTTCAATAACATTGTCCTTTGTCATTACCCAGTGGGGCAGTGCAATCGAAAGTGAAATCAGTTTTAATGTTTACACAACCAAATCCTACTCGTAACTAGCATCAACTCCTATTTATTCGAACAAGCCGCATACGCGAACAACTATAATGTAACATTTTAGTAGGTTGTCTCGTATTTTTTTCAAATAACCCATGCTCCTTAACTACCATCGATAAATTCGAAACCAACAATGATTGCCAAATAAATATTTGCCCCGACCGGGAATCGAACCCGGAACCCACAGTCCGTCAGTCAGGGTCACAAACCAACGCACCACGGAGAAAAAATAAATCCACTTAGTAAAAAGTCTTAACAGGAAATGCTCAGTTGTGAGCAACCCTTAGGAACATAAAGACTATAGGCAAATAGATCTTCGGTCATTAACTTTTCGACGCAATAAAACCAATTAGTTATATTGTTTTCTCTGTGGAAATTATATCACGGATATGTAAAAATTCGTAAAAATTATTGGAATGAATAATTTGCTACATACACTACGACTTGATAAATTCCCTGTGTTTCGGGTGGCAGACACTGACGAAGACCGATGCCTGACAAGAAACATTAATCTACAGTAAATTACACGGCCGGGAATCGAAACAGGGACCGGTAGGTCTTAAATCAGGGTCACTGCCAACTTATTAGTTGGTATAGTGTCATTGTGTGTCAATGCGTTTGAAGGTATGTTTATGTTTGAGTAACGATTTCAAACAACTAGTAAATAAATAACGCACCAATTCTCGTGTATTGTACAATGGTTGCTTCAAGTGATAAAATAAGATACTCGATGACGCAACGCAATAAAATCATGAGCTGTAGATAACTTGCAATCACACAAAGTGAATGGGCTTCATCTGAAAAATTACATTGGTACGCGCAACGCTCACTCACGTTAAGTGATCTTAATGCATGTAATGAAATATTCAGGGACATAATTACAAAATAACAGTCGAAGCCAGCCGAGTGTTACGATTTCGACTGCCCACTGAGGTCAGCCTCTGATACTTAGTATTTTAAAGTGTTTATACGTATTATCGTGAATCTTCAGTTGATTTACAAGAAAACTTTGTGGAATCGTCGTTTGTTCTAAAATAAAACTATGTGAATACACCTCATATCGTCGTTATCTTTCTCTCCACACTTGAGGAGCGTGGTTGTTTGTGTCCTCAAGGCCTCCCGTAGTTGAGGGGAATACAAGTTGAAGTCACACAGGGGTGGGCAGTAATGGGTTCTAGCCAGCCAAATGTAGCAATGTCGCAACCTACGAGTACATGATATTGTGTAATTGTATCTGCATTTCAAGTTCAAGTGCCTTTTAATAACGACGGCGAAAGCTCATACAAAACCTACGCAAAGTTTTTCTACCATAAACCTGGAACTGTTCCGAAATGGCAGTAGATATTTTGTCTTTGTGTTATTTTGATTTTATCTTTGTTTTGCATCTCTTTCACTCGCACATTCTAACATTTTCAATTATTGTAAAAGTCAAGGTGGTCTTTTGAAAAAGTACGAGTAATTATGTATGAATATTTACTGCGCTATTCTAAGTCTACGCAAGATGTAACTCTTGTGAAGCTAATCACTACTGCAGTTGACATTTAATTTTAGGCGGTGTTAGTTCGTTATGCTGTCAGTGATTTGACAAAAGGTGGAAGACGTAGATTGAAATTTACATCCAGCGCAACTGGATTGGCGGTAGTCCTCCACCAGTGCCTTTAAAAACCAGTAGACAATGTCATGCTTTAAAAGGGGCGAATATTTTAGCCGCCGTTTCAGCCGCCTGTCCGCCACACGTCATCACGGCCGTAGAGGTTGTGAGTAGTTCGGCGCTACCGGAAAAAATTGGCCTGAGATTGTGATTGGCTGAATTGATTGCATTGAATTAACACCGGCGCATAGGCATTCTCGTCACGTCGTCG